>CAVNYN010248688.1:0-63803 GCA_963692815.1 Nyctanthes arbor-tristis
TGGACGAATTTTGGAGTTCGGGAGAGAAAAAGGGAAATGGTTTGAGAGAAAAATGAAATCCTTAGCCCCTTTATATAATAGTTAGGATTTAGCTAATTTTAATAACTTTTGAGTTCTGCCAACTATATCGTGACAAGTGGCGCCAACCACATCATGACAAGTGGCGCAAATCACCTCATGACAAGTGGCGCAATGTGGCGCCGCACACTTGTCAGGAAATTGCCCAAGAAGTCCTTCCCCTTGCATTATCTTTCTTTAGCGTCAATTCAATAACAATATTTTGATCTTCAAGCAATCTTTCAATGATATTCAAGTAATTCTTTCAAAACAACAACTTCGTTACTTACCTTAATTTGTAGAAATTTTTGGGATGTTACACCATTGGACTCTCTAGGGACCTTGGCAATTTCCCATCGCGTGAATGCCCTCAATAACTCCTTCACTTTTACATAATACAACATCATTCGCTTGTCCTTAGTTTCAAAAGTCTCCGGCATCTGATTGACCACAAGTTGCGAATCACTGTGGATCTTTACACTTTGGAAGCCTTTAGCAATAGCGAATTGAATCCCATAGATTAGCGCCTTATACTCTGCCTCATTATTTGCTACAGCAAACTCTATCTGAAGAGAAAGCTCATAAGATTTTCCTTGTGGACTTGTTAATACGGCTCTTATCGAGGGCCCTCGTTGTCTTCACGACCCATCGACATATAATATCCATTGCATTTCATCAATAGGAGGTGATATGGGGGTCAATTCATCAATGAAATAAGGTAAACATTGAGACCTGACTATACATCGCGACTTGTATTCTATATCATATTCACCCAATTCAGCTGCCCATCGCATGAGTCTCCCTGAAATGTTAGGATGATTAATAACATATCGTAAAGGAAAATGAGTCATTACCTCAATAGTGTGAGCTTGATAATAAGGACGCAGCTTTCTAGCAGTTAAAACGATGCCAAGCACCAGTTGCTCCATCAAGGTATATCTGGTTTCCACGTCCTTCCATAAATGACTAATGTAATATATAGGCTTCTCAAAGTTTCCTTCCCTTCTTAGTAACACGATACTCACTGATTATCTGAGACCGTCAAATAGAGTCATAAAACACCCCCATGCGTGGGTCAAGAGAGTATGGGAGGTCATTGCAAATCTCGCTTTACCACCTCTAATGATCACTCACAATTTGCATCCCACTCAAAAGTATTCTCTTTCCTCAACAACTTGAACCAAGGATAACATTTCTTAGTAGCTCGAGAAATGAAGCGATTTAAGTTAGTCAACCTTTCCACCAATCTCTGGACATCATTCACAGTTTGCGCTTTTTCTAACCTCATCACAACCTCAATCTTATCTGGGTTAGCCTCGATTCCACACTGGCTAATCATATATCCCAAAAATTTCCCTCCTACTGTCCTAAATATACACTTTTCTGGATTAAACATCAGCTTATACACCCTAGCGATGTCGAATACCTCTTGTAAATCACTTAAGTGATTTGCCTCTCTTTACTGTGAACAGCCATATCATCCACATAAGCCTACATTTTCTTTCCCAATACGGGAGCGAATACTTTGTCAACCATTCGTTGGTAAGTCGCCCCGGCATTCTTAAGCCCAAAAGGCATAGCTATATAACAAAAAGTGCCCATCTCTGTGATGATGGCTATCTTCTCTTCGTCTTTCTCCACTATCTTAATCTGGTAATACCCTAAGAAGGTGTACAAAAAATTGAATCGCTTCTGACCAGCAGTAGCGTCAACAAGCAAGTCAATCCGAGATAAAGATTATGAATCTTTAGGATAGGCCTTATTCAAGTCTGTAAAATCCATACATATGCGCCATTTCCCATTAGATTTCTTCATAAGCACCACATTTGCAACCCAGTCTTTATACTTCACTTCTCTAATGAACCCTGCCTTTAACAACTTCTCCACTTCATCCCTAATCGCTTGCTGTCTATTTGGGGCAAATGATCGCTTCTTTTATTTAATTAGCTTACGAGCTAGATCCGCTTTCAAAGAATGATGCATGACATCTCAGTCAATACCCTCCATATCGCTTGGCGACCATGTAAAGACATCTAAATTTGCTTTCAAAAAACCCACTATTTTCTCTTTCTCTTATTTTGATAAGGCTTTCCTGATTCTAAAAGTTTTTCCAGCAGTCACTTCTACTTCCTTTATCTCATCTATTGCAACAAAGCGATCTCTATCATCATTCTTCCCCTCTTCCATTTGGCTCTCCTCTACTCACTCAGGAGGTTTTGCTGTATTTGCTATTTCAATAGACTTTTCTATACTGACATTCATTATTTGCCTTCCTCTTACACTCTCAACATAACATCTTCTGGACAATAGCTGGTCTCCTCGCACGCTCCCAACTCCTCTGTTAGTTGGGAATTTCATGGCTTGGTATTAAGTAGATACCACTACCCCAATGCTATTTAACAGAGGTCTCCTATAAATTGCGTTCTTGTTAAGCGAAATGATATCCTCCTTTTATTAAGCGAAGCGACTTCCTCACTAATTTGTATCACCTCCCAGCGACTCCATGAGATATTATTCTACTCACCGCCTTTATACTTCGTTTATCATCATAAGCCCCCTCATTCTCATCAAAAGACTCTAGTACTTTGAAGAGAGTGAATTTAAAGTAGTAATAAAGTAATTTATCATCAACATGTACGTAAAGAAAAATAATATAGGTGCTATTATCTTTTATTAATGAAGATAAAAAATGATCTACAAAAAAAAAAGAAAAGAAAAAAAACCAAGGAAAACATTGAGGAAAATTTTCGAATTCTGGAACCAATTAGAAAAATGATCTATTAAAAATTTGCGGATACGGTTCACCGATTCACAATAAACTTTTTTTTCAATAATGATCTATTAAAATTTTGAACGCTCAAGGCCTATAAGTTAAGGCTCTATTATGGATAACCTTTCTCGAATTAACTATTCACAAAGTCACATTTTCAATAGTTCTTAAAAAAAGAATAAAATTTCAACATTTTTCTAAACGGTAAAGATCAAAAAATTATAAAATTGAATGTTCTTTTTCCATATTATTTTAGGTAAAAATTAATTGATTTCAATTATTTAATTGAAATTGGTTTAATGACCTTGAACCGTTAGCTTTTCCGGTTCGATGACTGGTCGAATTTTCTGAACATTTGTGAATATTGGAATGAATCTAGAAAACAATATGACGGTGTGAGATAAAGACGGATACGGCTCACAATAAACTTTTTTTCAATAATGATCCATTAAAATTTTAAACTATTTAGATACCCAAGGCCCATAAGTTAAGGCCCTGTTATGAATTCTTATCCAAGTAGCTTAATATAGATGTATATCCTCCATTATTTTCACTAAATAACTAATGTGGGATTTCTCTTCCTATGGCCAAAGTCATATGTTCGATGACTCTTAAAAAGGAATAAAATTTTAACATTATTTTAAGTAAAAATTAATTTTGTTTTCAATTATTTAATTAAAATCGATTTGATGACCTTGGACTGTTAGCTTTCTAATTCGAGGACATGTCCGTTTTCTGAATATTGGCAAATATTGGAACCAATCTAAAAGTTATCTGACAGTGTGAGATAAATTGAAAACAAAAGGTTAAGAAAATTGATCGGATATAAAATTGCTGAAAATAAGGAGTGGAAAGTATAAATGTAGAGTGAGGGAGATTTGAGAAAGTTCTTAGATAGAATGAGTTCTATTAGAGGAAAGAAGAAAAATACGGATAAAGAAAGAGAGATATTTCTAGATAAGATGAAATCTGATTTGGTGATTGGATTTAAAAATTGAAAAGTATAGTGATAACATAAAAAAAAGGGAGATGAAAGATAAAAAGTGAAATGAAAGATAAAAAAGAAATCTATAAATTGGTAATAAAATTAAAAAGGTAAAATAGAAATCAATGGCCAAGATTATTAGATTAAAGCAACGGCCAAAATGAGATATCCTGATTTAGTGAATGATTTTGGGCAGGAAAAAGTGAAAGGGAAACTCTCCTCCTTTTATGTATATATAGATTTCAGCATATAAACAAATTCTATAAACTTCTTTATACCCAATATAAAGTGACGGGTGATACTTTATATTTTCATTTATTTATAACATGAAATTTTCCAAATGGTGCTAACGGATGTTTCTCAAGTGAGTGATGCTACACGTATAAATGAGTGTATAAATATGTTTACATATAGAGAATAAAATTATAATTTTACCAATGTATTCTCTCTTTCTTTTATTGCACAACATGGGGTGAAATTGTAATTTCACATCCTTTTTGTAAACACGTCTATACATTTATTTATACAAGTAGATTAATCATGCTCAAGTAGACCAAAAGCTAGTAGTGCATAGCTTTAAGTAGCAATAAATGTATCATACTATCTAGTCTAATGGTAATATTCAATGTCAAAGGCGCCCTTAATTGATAGATGTTGGGCATTAGTTATACAATATATATATATATATGAGTACTGTCATTTAAGATTAACTATAAAAATTTATACAAAAGAACCAATAAATTTTCACTAACTGCATGGTTTACATCTACACTGAATAAAATACATGGAAAAGAAAATAAACCAACTTCAATTGGATAATTAAGATTCACTTTTATACTTTTTTATTTTTAGGGGGAGTGAACAATTTAATAGAACTCGAAATACACTATACAGATACACATATTACAACAATGATAAAATAAATTAAAATCAATAAAACAAATTAAAATTTTCTGCAGCGCAAAATTAAGAGAGCGGTTCATAGCTATTCATTTCCCCACCAAATGCCCAAATATTCACACATCCTCACAAAGTAATCGTCCTCCAAATTTCTGCCACACGGCCACACTCACACGTTGGAAGAATAGTTGTACAATATGTCCCATCTATTCTAGGTTGGAGCTTTTCATCTCTTCTACGGGGATGAAAAGTAAATAAAAAGTCTAATATTATAATAACTATTTACATATTCACACGTTTTCATTCGTCTGATGCGTGGAAGAAGTAATTCAAAATTACTTATTAAATAAAAATGCTAATATGATATCATTACATAAATGGCACTAATAAAAATAATAAAAATTTTAATATAAAAATATTCTTTTGTAATTATTTCTATCAATTTCATAATAGAATAGACAAAATATAGAAACATTGAAGTTTAAAAAATTATAATAATTAAATGGGTGGTTATATTGACACTACATGTTTTACTAAACATACCACCCTCTAATTGTGTTTAATATCCTTCATTTTTTCATATTTTTAAGTTAAGGCATTAATTTTTTCTTTACCATATTTTTATCCTTAATTTCAATTGATTATCACATCTAATATCTAACAATGATGTTCCTCTAAAACTTTTGGTGTAAGAACCACTTAAATCTTTTAAACAAGTCAAAAAAGAAAATTCCACAAAAGTAAAATATATATTTTCCGATGATTCTAATACGTATGAATGAAATTTTTGAACAATAACCATTATTAAGAAACACGATATAAAATTTAATTAATTGGTCTAGAAAAAAATGCAATAAAATTTCTTGGGACAGAAACTTCAGAAGGTATAAAGATTAAGGACCTTTAATGTAATAAAAATGTGGTGTCATTATAAAAAAGTGTAGTGTGGATATATTTTCCCTAATTAAATACCATATCAAAATGAAAAATTCAAATTAAAAATTTATAATAATTAAATTTGTAATAATTTAACAAACATTATATTTTTGTTAACAAAAAAAAAAAGAAAGAAAATTAGATTTCAACAAAAATCTCAACTACAACATTAAACACTTGAAGTTAATATAACTGAAAAGGTTGATACCACTTGGCTTAAATTAACTCATATAGAATTGCAACTATTAGTGGTTTGAATTGTGCCGCAATAGCTAGGTGCTAACGTTTCGATTGGGAGCTCCGAAATTCAAACCACACCTATCATTTCCCTAATTTCCCTACCTCCCCTATATCCCCATGTGTTAAAAGAAATGTAACTATTTAATTTTCACATATACTACATATGTGCCTAACCTTTGCATTAATTTGCATTTTCATCTCTATAACCTTTAGATTTGCTTAGTTTTTTTTTTCCTTAGCAGCTAGGAAAGCAACTATAGGCAAAATAGATTTTAATTAGTTAATAAAAGTGACTATCAGATTAGCTATAATTGATAGATCGGAAGAGCAATTTTGGGGTATATTTGAAAAACTTAATTAGGGAAATCCAATTAGGTGCGGGTAGTGATGATTTGACCAGAATTGGTCTCTAATCTTGTTTGAGATGAAGCTGAGAAAAATTGACGATAATCAAAATCCTATAGGAAATAGAAGAAATAAGAAATGACAAGAATCCCAATAATACAGGGAATAAAAGGGAAAAAATGGTAAAAGTATAATCCAATTACGAAATAAATTTTAAAGGAACAATTAATTAAAATAATAATTGCAAGAATATAAAGTTTGTAGAAATTAGAAGAATATAAGGAATAATATAATAATAACTAAAATAAAACAAAAGAAAAAAAGAAAAATGAACATTTTGACAAAAAAGAAAAAAGAACAAATATTAATTATGACATTAGTGGAAAATTTTGATTGGACAATGTTTAGGCGAGAAAAAAGGCAGAAGACTACCCTTGATTTAGAGTAATATATATAGATTGAGTACAACTTGCATTAAATTATACCTACAAACTACAATATATTAAAGGTAATTATTATATTATCACTATGATTATTTTTTGTGGCACCACATTTTTCTTATTTACTTAAATATCCTTTAATGAAAAGTCACAAATAATCTCCCCTTCCCCCCCAACCCCCGCGCCCCCTACTATCATTTTTTTAATTTTTACCCAAACCATATCTTTCAAACATTCAAAATGATAACCAAGATGAGAAAACTACGATGAAACCGAGTACTTTATTTTGAAGCACGATGTTGCTTTGAATTGCATTTAATAACCAATCATCTTTCATAGGGTTAATTACAGCTAACGTCCCCATATTTTCAACTTTTTATCAATTAAGTCCCTAACTTTTAATTTTCCGTTTTAGCATTCTCAACCTTTTAAAAGTGTTATACATAACGTCCCTGTGATGAAAACCGTCTATTTCTACAATTAAAGTTGAGGGTATTTTGGTAAAATATAAAAAACTAATATTTTAATATTTAAAAAAAGAGGGGGAGAGCCCCCCAAGGCTGCCGGAAATGTCAGCACTTTGCTGCCATTTCCGACAGCACAGGGGGTGGGAGACTCCCCCCTTTTCTGGCAGCCAAAAGGAGGAGGAGCCTCCCCCTGCTATAGGAAATGGCAGCCAAAATAGGGGGTCTCCCCCTGCTGCTGCCGCCATTCCCGGTAGCCAAAAGGGGGAAGTGTCCCCCTTTGCTGCTGGAAATGGCAGCACTATGGTGTCATTTCCGGTAGCGCAGGAGGGAGACTCCCTCCCTCTCCGGCAGCCCTTTTTTTATTTTTTTATTTTTTAAACGTTATAATATTAGTTTTTTTGTGTTTTACCAAAATACCCAAAACTTTGACGGTAGAAATAGACAGTTTCAGTCATAGATACATCAAGTGTAATACTTTTAAAACATTTGGGGACGCTAAAACGGAAAATTAAAGTTTAAGGACATAATCAATAAAAAAGTTAAAAAGTTGGAGACGTTAGGTGTAATTAACCCTCTTTCATAATTTACGAATAATGAAGTTCATCGTAAGTTGTAGAAATTAAAATAGGGTTAATTACACCTAATGTCCCCAACCTTTCAAGTTATTTTAGATTACGTCTCTGACATTTAATTTTACTTCTAAGCATCCCTAACCTTTTAAATGTGTTACACTTAACGTCCCTATGACGGTTTTCGTCTATTTCTACTATTAAATTAAAAGGTATTATGGTAAAATACAAAAAATTAAATATTTTAATATTTAAAATTTAAAAAAGAAGTGGGAGGAGACACCTCCTTTGGCGGCCGGAAAAGGCAGCAAAAGTGCTGTCACTTCAGACAGCACGGGGAGGGGGTAGACTCTTCCCCGTTTTGGCAGCCAAACGAGGGAGCTATCAGAAATGGCAGTAAATTGGGTCACCCAATGGATGCCGGAAATGGCAGCAAAGCACCCGGGCGAGCGGGAATCTCCCCTCTGTGTTGCTGGAAGGGCTGCCATTTCTAGCAGCCAAATGGGGTGTCTCTCCCTTTTTAAATTTTAAATATTAAAATATTTAATTTTTTATATTTTACTATAATACTCCCCAATTTAACAGTAGAAATAGAAGGAAATCATCACAAGAACGTTAAGTGTAGCACTTTTAAAAGGTTGGGGACGTTAAGTAAAATTAAAGACTGGAAACGTAATCTAAAATAACTTGAAAGGTTGGGACGTTAGATGTAATTAACCTATTAAAATACAATGAATTTTCTAGATCTTATTTTGAAAGATAAATATTTTTCTTTGTCAAAAAAGCTTTGAAAATCATTTGAAATGTGATTTTTGTCACTTGAATCTGTTGAAATTAAATCCATTTTGAAGACCAATTGTCCTTGTTTAACTGCTTAGAATCTCATCAAATTAGTTTTTATCTCCTTGCGTTGTAATTTTATGGCAATGAAACAATGGTTAATGAATACGACTCCTTTTCATCATTCATAACAAATTTTGCCATATGGCTTGCTGCTATTAATTCATTCACAATTTTATGTAACGTGTGTCCTGTGTTTTCTGCCATTGATTCTTCCAGAATTTTGCTGAAGAAAACACACACACAAATATATATAAAGGAAGAGAAGGGACATTTCGCGGTGCAATGAGAGTTTCAATTGGTTTTCCATCTTCTTTTATATATTTTTTAATTAATTAGCACTTGGATATATTTGTAAATTAATTGTGATGTGATTATAAATAAAGATTGTATTTGAACAAGTAGCGTATATAAAATATGGTGCAACAAAAAAAAATTTATAGTGGCAATATAACTGTCCTATATTAAAAGGATGGATTTTATGAGAAAGTTTTGATTATCTTTTATGCCCATTTATTTTTTAATTGAAAGTCCATTATAATCTTAATAAATAAATAAAACTACATAAATATTATACATTTATTTATTATTATAATTATTGTACCAATAGTGAATATACAACTATAAAGGCAAAGCACAATATATGAGCCGTGCCAATGATTTCGGTTGCATGCATAACTCAAGTTTTTCTTATTTTATTTTATAAAATAATTAACTTTGAATAACTCAATCTTAATTTGGTTCCGGTTCTAAAATATTATATTTTTTTTAAGTACAATTATAATTAGCATTATAGTAGTATAAGTGTATATAAATATATCTTTTTAAAACACAATGCACAGAAATCAAAAATATAAACCCTATATAGGACTATAAGAAATCAATAATACAAACCCCTATATATAGGGGACTACAAACTACATATAAAAGGATATATTTTTACAATATATCTTTTGGGGTTGTATCACTACTACAGAACTTAACAAAAAAATAGCAATAGACGTTGGTTAGCGGAAAAAACGATGTGTAAAAACAATGCGGTAGAAATTTTAAGATTATTTTTATTAATATACTCGTTAATTTCACTGAGAAACTGACGTGTATAATGTAACAAAACTATATGCGTCGGTTTCCAACAGACAACCGACGCCTATACATTAACAATGCAAGTCGGTTCCACCAGAGAACCAACGTGTATGCGTAAGAGGTTCCAATAGGTGTCGGTTCCATTTAGGAGCCACCGCCTAAACTCTACTCCAAGAATTAATACACACACTGACACACGTTTCAGAAGACTATAAGCTCTCTCTCCTGACACACGTTCCAAGAATTAGTACACGTTTCTGCACATAAGCTCTCTCTCCTCTCCAATCTCTTGCTCTTACGAATTTTAGAACACTCTCCAATCTCCTGCCCAAAGTTTGTAAGATCTCCTGAGTTCACACCCGTTTTCCGGCTAAACTACAATTTCAGAAGAGTATTCTTCAATTCTTCAGTTGTGTCGATTTTAGTTTTTGGAAGGAGTTAAGGGCTCGATCTGGAGATTTGTAAAGTCAGATTTGAAGCATCAAAGAATCTGTGATGAAGAGGTGGTTCTCCAAGATTTTTTTCGTGGGTTTCTGCATAACCCATTTTGGTTCTAAAACTGTGCTTAGGCTTCGCTTGTCAGTCCATTTTTGGGTCCATATTCAGTCCATTTTCTGGGTTTCTATTTTATGAATTATTGGAAAAATGCCCCCTGTGAAGAATTCCGCATGGCCCGGTATTTTATGAATTTCACAAAAAATCCCCTGGGTTTCAGATAAATCGTATTGGTTTCTTGCTGTGGACTATTTAGAAATTTTCAGAAGTTTTTGGAAGGAGTTAAGGGTTATGCTTGCTGTGGATTATTCAATTCTCTGCTTTTGGGCCTCTTGAATTGGTTTCTGATTGGAATGGGGGTGTGGTCTCCATCGTCTTCACCCGACTTCTGCCTAGAAGTTTTTTCTCTGTTTTGTGGCTGGAATTTTTGTTTGGATGGATGTGGTTTCCTTGTATTCTGTTTGTTAATTATTGTGGGTCTGTTGGGTCATGGGAAAGGGTGATTTGCCTGTTTTCCCCCTTCTGTATATTTCTAATTTGACGAAATAAAGGCTGTGATTTCTAATTAAAAAAAAAAAGCCCTGTTATCTCGTAAATTTGAATTTTGAATTTTTAATTTTTAATCCCAATGGGTTAAAGTTAGAAGAAGAAGGGATGTTGGGGGGGGGGGGGCGTCGGCTTCTTCTTTACAACTGACCCCTATTGTGTACTTTAAACGTCGTCTAATAACTGACGTGTATATTGTTACTATGTGCATCGCTGTCAAAGGCACCGCCTTTAAAATTAACGCGTATTTATTAATACAACCAACGCCTATTGTGCTATTCTATAGTAGTGTATCTAGCCAACAATGTTTTCTAATGTCCATTTAACTTGAAATCTTTGACACTTCTACAACACAAAAAGTTATTAATATCGACTTATTCTATTATATTTTATAAAATGTAATAATTAATTATGAAGAACTAGATTTTAATATAGGTAGCTATATATACACTACTCTTTTTATTAACAACACCATAAAATACATCACCATCAGAATGCAATTTTTATAAATAAACTACATTTAGTTGATGAATCTGACCTAAATGTTAAAGTAAAATAAATTACAAACCAAAAAAAGGGAAAAAATTTACACCACATCCCCCTCCATCTTCTACAATTCCCTATTTTTTCTCTCTCCCAAATCTTCCACCAAAAGGGAGATCCCACACAAACACACATACAACATGAAGATCCTTGAAATTTAATAGCTTTCATTTGTTTTTAGATGTTATGCAAAAAAATAAATATATAAAAATAGAAGAAGATTTATAAAAAATGAATTTTAAAAGAGATTAGTCACTATTTTATGAATTCGAAACAAGCAAAAAATATGTTTGGCATGAAATTGAATTGGAAAGGAGGGGAAAAACGAAGAAGACGGTAGAGAAAAAAATCAAAGCACTTGAATATGAAGAAAAGCCGAATCACAAGACTTGAACTATGAAAAATTTTAATTAAAATATAAAGGTAATTTTGCCCCTTCTGATGATCATGCCATGCATATGAACATTGATAATGATTTTGATCCAATCTCAACAGTGTTTGTATGTTTCTCCTACCATACATAAATTTTTAAAACATAAAACCATTATTATTATTTTAAGTTTTCAATTAGGGGGGCTTATTTAAATGACTCATCACTAATAATTTGAGGCTAAATGACCCTTTCATATAATTAATTGAAACTTTAAATGTCCAAAATATCCTTTTATGCAAAAATACTAAAATACCCTTTGAACAAGGTTAGAGCTCACTACCAATTACCAAGCGTTCCAACATCAGGTTTCTACCTCGCGAGTACCGTTGCTTTCCCTCTAAAGCTATTCTTTATTTTCCAGCATGCCATCTCTCTTTGGCTCAAAAAACCACAAATTTCACGCTATTGACGGTTGTTTATGGATAGTTGATGATCAAGGGCGAAGCAAATGACCCTGATTATGCAGATTTTTTAGAAACTTTTGGTGCTTTTGGAAAAGGGTGAAGAGATGTGAAGAATTAAGCTATTAGGTAGGTATTCTTACTCTTTTCATTGTACAATCATTGTGATTACCATGATTTTATTTTTCTGCTATAACGAATGTAAAGTCATGAAATGTTTTGCGTAACAATACTGCATTCGGTAACTGTTGAAATAATCTAATTTTTTAGCAGGTGGCTTATGTTGCTATTTTATTTCATAATCGTTTTGATTCCTATGGTTTCCATTTTGAGATCGCATTAAAAGTGCAGAGATAATATATTAACCATAATGACTGTTCGATCGTGGTTTACCACGCGTAACGATATTGCAGTCATTATCTATCTTTTTTTCAACGTTTAGTCAAAATCTCAAATGTTTCCCTTATATTGTAAATAAGTAATCATTAATTTGTAATTTTCATTTTTTTTGCAGTGATGAATACTAGGAGAATGGTGTGCATACAAGTTTGTCACTTTGTTGAGTTTAAAAAGAGTAATAAAGCTAGATGGGTATGGAAACATGAAAAGAACAGCAAAGAGAATGTCAATGTTATTTTTGTTCCCGCTAGCATTTTGTATGTGCAGTTGTACAAAATGGTTGAGGAGCTTGTAAATGTGGATTGCAAATTGTATGAAATAGAAATCATGACTCCTTAACCCCAAGATGAGCAAGTTACCAGTCTCCCCAATGAAAATTGACTCTGATAAAAAAATGTAGCAGTATCTAGCCAATTGTGAAGAACATCCTTTGTATATTACTCGTTTGAAAAAATTGATTGAGAAAGAAGGTGAACCTGGGAATTTACTGGAGACAGAAACAACTACCATAAGCATGTCGTACAGTGATGAGCGCGATGTGGCAAACGAAAATGTGACATGTGTAAAACATAGTGCATCTAACACTCACTTCAATCAACACCTTGGCAGGATCCTTTATTAAGCACATAATAAAGATAGATATAGCAATCGTGCCAGAAACAAAGAAATGATACTTTAGTCGTTTTACACATCTATTATTGTTTAATGAGTTTAACTTCACATATTTGTGTATCATATCTATTGGGACAAATATTCGTTGTACTCAACATGTTAAGGCGTGTTTAAGGGTATGTTCTTTGTGTTCGGCACTTGGCTGGACCATTCATTAGGTGTAGAAAACAACACGACTTAAAAGTCGTTCTTGATTTCAGAAAACGATACTTCAGTCAGTTTGTACATCGGCCAGTGTTTCAACAGTTGCACAGGTACAAAATGAATGAACTCTCGTTCATGATTAATAAAAACAGCACTTCAGCTGTGACACGCATCCATCAATGCTTAAGCTGACAAAAGAATGGTCAAGACCCTAAGGTATGTTTGAAACCAAGCCAACACAGTAAGCTTTAAAAGTTATTGCAAGCATTTCAACAGATCTCTAGAATACCATCGTTCTATATTACCAACTATCATTTATGGTATTCGAGCATTTTAGTACATCACGACAGAAGTGTCGTGCTCTAGTACCAACAATTATTTCCTGTTTTAGGTTTCGATGTACTTTTTTACTCCAGGTAGCAATTGCCATAACGGTGCATGTTCAGTTCGAGGTTCATCTATTTCTGAAATGCACAACTATGTTGTTGCTCGAAGGAAAACTATGATTGCATGTATTTGCTTTCTCATACGTGTGTTCGCCTAAGCAATTCACAGCCTCAACTTATCTTATCTCTCCGTAATAAATTTTACTGTTACTGACAGACTCTTCTTTGTAGGTTCTTTTAAGCATTTTAGCGGATCATGAAAGAAGTGATGTTGCCTCGTACAAGAATCATTTCAGGTATCCATCATCGTGTAAACTGGTCTCTTCATCGAACTAAGTGTGTTTGAAAACTCAATTTATGAACAACTCTGTTTCTAAACTAATTTATTAGCAACCAATTCATAAAAAGTTGACAAACACATTGTTATTTACTCCATGTAGCAATTAGTATAATGGTGTAGGTCCAGTTCGTGTAGGCTAGTTTATCCTTTTAGAGATGCACAATTATGTAACAGTTCTCTTCTTATAAGTTTCATTTCCCATACTTGCCATTGTTGAAGCCATTCGAGTCCATTCATTCTCTTATCTCTCAGTAAAAGGTAATATCTCTTTCAATATGCTAAACTATGTGTCATGTTTCAAACATTTTAGCACATCACGATTGAACTCTTCTTCCTTTATATCTAGTATCATTTTGGGTATTCGGCTTCCTTTAAACCATTCTCATTATGGATTACCTTATTCACTCTACCTAGTATGATGAAACTGGTGCATGTTCAATCCATGTAGGCTAGCATGCCTTTTTAAATGCACACGTACGTAACGATTCCCTTCGTGGAAGTATCGTTTCCCATACTTGTCAATGTTGAGGCCACTTGAATCCATTCATTCTCCTATCTCTCAGCAGAAGGTAATATATACTTCAACATGCAGAGCTATGTGTGATGTTTCAACACATTAAACTATCATTCCTTAATATCTAGATTCATTTGGCTATTCGTCTGCCTTTAAATCATTGTCTTTGTGGGTTACCTTACATGTTTAGTCCGCTTAGGCTAGCGTGCCCTTAGGTATTGGAGATGCACACATACGTAACGATTCCCATCGTAGAAGTATCATTTCCCAAGCTTGGAGGTCATACAAATCCATTCACTCTCCTATCTCTCAGTGAAAGGTAATATCTCATTCAATATGCTGAGCTATGTGTCATGTTTAAAGCGCTTTAGCACATCACGATTAAACTTTTGTTTCTTCGTATCTAGTATCGTTTCGACATTTTGTCGTCCTTTAAACCATTTTTGACAAATTAGTGTCATTTTTTGTTTCATTACGTCTATTTAATCTAATAAAAAAAATACTCTAACAGTTAGTAGACACCATGTTGGTCACTGGAGCAGTTAATGGAGCAAAATGCCTCTTCAATCGTGACACATACAAGATAACGAGACATATATCGTTCCAACCTTTTTCAAAAGACTAACTGTTAGCAAATACCAAGAATAGTCATTGGAGCAAAATGACTCAGTCGTGACACATACAAGATAACAAAACATGCATCGTGAATACCTATTTGAAAAAAGTTACTGTAAACATTAGGAGTAATCAATGTGGCAAAAATGACTATTCAGTTGTAACACAATCTAAACAACGAGACATATATTGTTCCAACCTTTTTCAAAAGACTAACCGTTAGTAAACATTAAGCAGTCAACAGAGCAAAGCGATTGTTCAGTCGTGACACCTACGAAATAACGAGACATGTATCATTCCAACCTTTTTCAAAACACTAACTGTTAGCAAACATTAGGAGTAATCAACAGAGCAAAACGACTGTTTAGTTGTGACACATACAAAATAACGAGACATATATTGTTCCAACTTTTTTCAAAACACTAATTGTTAGCAAATACCAAGAATAGTCAACGGAACAAAATGACTGTTCATTTGTGACACTTACAAAATAACGAGATATGTATCCTTCCAACTTTTTTGAAAACACTAATTATTAGCAAACATTAGGAGTAGTCAACGGAGCAAAATGACTGTCCAATTGTGACACATACAAAATATATGTGCAATTCTTCATAGCCTACTTGTTGTTTTGGTGGAGTCGACTAACCCTTAGAAGTTGAAGTTGAAGCCTCATGCTCATTCATGGGCTCATCTTTTGTATTCTCTTGCAAAACAAAGTCCGACACATCATCATCTTTGTCTTTAGGCAATAATAACTCATTCTAGTAGGACTCTTCAACTTCTTCAGTTATGGGATTTAATGTGCATGCCACTGTAAGCTACAATAATATAAGAGAGAGTTAACTGGGCAAAAATCTCGATAAAGTAAAAAAGGGTATATGCGGCAGTTTTCTATTGACATCACTACCTCTGAATGCTTCAAAAACATGTCAATATCATTTTTCCTAAGCAATCAGCTGGTGATTCTCGGGGCATAATGCACTACCACTTGCATGTAACTACAAGTGGTAGTGAAGTAGGGGACTCAATGTTTTTGGGGCTAATGGGATAAGCTAAATCTATTTCAATGTCTTTGTTCATGCATCTCCGCCTGAATTTAAAATATTAGAGTCGGATTTATATTGTAATTCTTATTCATTTTCTTTCTGATGATTATGACTTAGTATTGTCCACACCAATTTCTTGTACATTGATTATAGGCAACCATTACCCTCTGTATCAAAAAAAAAAAAAAAAAAGTCCACAAAGTGGAATTTGGATATCCAAATAACAAAGTGTTGAAATGATGAGATTCTATTTTAATGTGCTAATTAATGGGAGCGGCTTGCATTTGAAAATGTCAGACCTGAGAATGGAGGAAAATTTGAGAAAAATGAGCTAGGAAGATGTTGTTTTGTATATCTAACTTCAGATTTTTTATGCATTCCATGGTCTTTCGATACCATGATTTCTTCTAATACAATAATTTTCACTAATGTCTCTTTCCTTTATACTTTTTGTCACTGTTGTAATGCAAAAATGAAGTTCCAAGTGGTCATTGATGTGATAGTTGGTATCACTACTACAGAATTTGAAATAAAAAACCACGATAGACGTCGGTTCTTGTAATAAATGACGCACCGACGTCTGTACAAGACTCGGTGGCAATTTTGAAATTAAATGTCAAAGAATACACGTTGGTTCTGCTTAAGAACCGACGTTTAAAGTGTGGAAAAATTATAGGCGTCGGCTGCAAAGTTGCAACCGATGCCTATTCTCAAGAATGCGCGTCGGTTCCATTATTAATAATAGACGTCGGTCGCTCAAGTGAACCGACGCCCATTAGTCATAGGCATCGGTTTCGAATAGCAACCGAGGCCTATAACTTGTGTATTAACTTCATAGTTTGTATTTTCTGCGCATTTCGACTGAACCCTTGTCTACAAAATATCGCGAATCCCTTTAATCTAACCTCCCAAAACCCATAGCTCTCCCTCGGTCGCTTCCACCTGAAGGTACAACCATATTGAGAGGTGTTGCGGCGTGGTGGTGTTGTAGTTTCTCCATTTCGACCTTCTATCCGGTTTTAGTGGCTTATCCTCCATTTTTTCGTAGTATTTGAAGGTAAGTATTCTCTTTTTGTTATTTAATTTGTAATAATGATAGAATTTGTTTACAATTTGAGAAATAAAATTTTTTAGTTTGTATATATTTAGTAAATATAGATTTGTTGATTTTAGTGGATTTTTTGAATTGTTGGGATATTATTTGTTAAATATATGTATTAACATTGTTGTGGGTTCACATGATTTAGTGAGATTGCATGAAATTTTGGGGTTTTTATAGAGGTGGAAATTGTTGCACACCATGTGTTCGATAAAATGCCTAACAAATATGAACTTGTAATTCATGCATTAACTCGAGAGATGGATAAGTAAAGGTGTGATGCTAGTGTATATGTCGAAAAGTGTTGATAGATAAATAAATTAAGAAAATTACATAATGTAAAAATTCTTTGATTTGGTTTGTTATGTGAATAACATGTAATTAAGTGGATAAATAACTTTAAAAAATCAAATAATGAAAAATTCTTTGTTTAAATTTATGATACAAATGATCAAAATATAATTAACAAATAATATTGAGTTTCAAGTAAATAATGAAAATCAAATAATACAAAAATTCTATGATGGAGAACGTGATAAAAATAAGCTTGGAATTAACATGTTAAATAATTTAAGAAACTAGAATAATGAAAAAAATTTTCATTATAATTCTAAGCTTGTTTTATTTGGTAAATATGCATTTTGTTGGTTCTAGTGAATGTATGTAACATGGTAGAACTAAATATATAATTAACGTGATAAATATATAACTTAAGAAAATCAAATTATGAAAAATTGCTTGATTAATTTTGTGATACAAATGAATAAGTAAATAACAAACAATATTGATGTACAAATAAATGTTGAAAATCAAAAAATGTAAAAATTTATTTGATTATGTTTGTGATTAAAATAGATATGCGGCTAAAAAGAATGAGTAAACAAACGAATTAAGAAAATCAAATAACGAATTAATGAATATTTAAATAACAAAATTTATGTACAAATAAAATATGGAACTTAAACAATGTAAATATTTATTTGATTGTGTTTGTGATAAAAATAGATGTATAAATAACAAGTATGAGTAAACAAATGAATTAAACAAATCAAATAATGTAAGGAAAATAATCTGTTCAAAATAAATTACTCCTGTATTGGTCATCTCAATAGGTCGGGAGATATATATGGATCGTAGTTGGATGTATGGGAGTCGTACCTCATTAGAATATTTGAATAGAGTTGAAGAGTTTGTAAAGTTTACCGAGGATAATAGAAAAAGGAAACGGGAAGAATTGATAGTTTGTCCATGCCGCGATTGTAAGAATCTGAAAAAACATCGTAGCTATATGAAAGTGAAGAACCATTTGATTAGGCGTGGTTTTAAGGAAGGTTATAAGTGGTGGTTTTGGTATGGTGAGAGTTTGGTTCCTAGGATGAGCACTGGTGACAACGAGGGTGCTGAGGAGGAGAACACTGTAAACAAGAGTGATGAGATTAATGTGGGTAGAAAAGTTGACGTTGTCCAAAATGATCGGATAGATGAAATGATGCGTGATATGCAAGATGATTTCATTGAGACTCCTCACATTTTCAACAGCATGTTTATCGATGCCGAAAAGCCTTTGTTTCCTAGATGTAGTAAGTTTACAAAGTTATCTGTCGTGTTCAAATTGTATAACTTGAAAGCAAAAAATGGGTGGAGCGACAAGAGTTTTACGGGGTTATTGGAACTTCTACGAGACATACTTCTCGAAGATAACAAGCTTCCTAACTCGACCTACGAGACAAAGAAATTGTTATGTCCGTTGGGTATGGAAATTGAGAGGATTAATGCATTTATAAATGATTGTGTCTTGTACCAGCATGAGTACAAGGACTTGCATGTGTGTCCAAAGTGTAAGGCGTCACGGTATAAGAGAAAGGACAACAATGATAAAAGTAAGAAGAAAGGCCCTTCGGCAAAGGTGTTATGGTATTTGGCCATAATACTTAGATTTAAGCGCTTGTTTGCGAATACAAAAGATGCGAAGAAAATGCGATGGCATGTCAATGGGAGGAAAGAAGACGGAAAACTCAGACATCCGATAGATTCTCCCCAGTAGAGGAACATTAACATGATGTTTTTTGAATTCGGTGGAGAAGATAGGAATCTTAGGCTTGGTCTATGTACAGATGGAATGAACCCACATGGTAATATGAGCGGTCAACATAGTACTTGGCTAGTTCTTTTGGTATGTTACAATCTTCCTCCTTGCTTGTGAATGAAGTGGAAGTACATCATGTTATCGTTGTTGATTTCGGGGCCTACACAGCCAAGTAACGATATAGAAGTGTATCTCGTACTACTCATTGACGATTTGAGGTTGTTGTGGAACGAAGGCATGTCAGTGTTTGATGCATCGGACCAGAAGCATTTCACATTGCGGGCCATGATTTTTTGCACCATAAATGACATCCCAGCATATGGTAACTTGTCAAGTTATACAACCAAAAGAGCCAAAGCATGCCCTATTTGTGAATATGAGACTATTGATCTTTAGTTGAATAACTGCAAGAAAAATGTGTTCATGGGTCATCGGGCATTTCTGCCGCATGACCACCCTTATCGAAAGAAGAAAAAGGCTTTGAATGGGTAAACAGAGACTCGGGTTGTCCGCTTATCATTAACAAGAAGACAGATTTATGAAAGAGTTCAAGATGTCCGATCTTGTGTTTGGTAAAACCTCTAAGCCTCGCAAAAAAGGTCTATGGTAGAAGAGTTTGATATTCTGGGATCTACCATACTAGCAGCACCTGTAAGTTAGACGCTGTCTCGATGTAATGCACGTGGAGAAGAATGTCTGCCACAGTGTAATCAGAACGTTATTAAATATCCCAGCAAAGACGAAAGATGGTGTCAAAGTTAGAAAAGACATGGTTGAAATGGGAATACGGGACCAGTTGGCACTGCAGGAGTCGGGAAAACATATATATTTGCCTCCTGCATGCTATACCTTGCATAAACAAGAGAAAACAAGTTTTTGTGAGTGCCTAAATGCTATTAAGGCCCGATCTAGCTATTTATCAAACATCAAGAAGCTTGTCTCGATGAAAGACTTGAAATTGGTTGGTATGAAGTCCCACGATTGTCATTTCTTAATGCAACATTTTTTTGCCAGTTGCAATACGAGGTATATTACCAAAACATGTTAGACATGTTATAACTAAGCTCTGCTTCTTCTTTAAAAAGATTTGTGGCAAGGTAGTTGATCTAAAGACGTTAGATGCTTTGTAGGCTGATGTTGTTATGACTCTATGCCAGATGGAAATGTATTTTCTGCTATCATTTTTTGATATTATGGTGCATTTAATTGTTCATTTGGTGAGGAAAATTAAGAGTTGTGGTCCGGTGTTCTTGAGGTATATGTACCTGTTTGAGAGATACATAGGTATTCTAAAAGGATACGTGAGAAGTCGATCTCGATCGGAAGATAGTATCATTAAAGGTTATGCCGCTGATGAGGCAGATCGGAAGAGCTTTGTACTGATTACCTAAATAGGGTGGAAGCTGTTGGTATTCCTAAATCGCGGTACGAGGGTCGACTAGGAGGTAAATGTACGATTGGACTCAAATCATTTGTACCCATGGCCGAAATGCGAGATAAAGCACACCTCCTCATCTTCCAGCACCTTACTGTAGTTCACCTATATTTGGAGGAGTACATGTCGATGTTAAGGTGACAAAATCTTTTAAAAGGTGAGTTATGGTTGAACAATGAACATAATCGCTCATTTATATCATGGTTCAAAGATAGAGTTATCCAACAGTTGTCACACATGCAAACACCATTACGGAAACAATAAATGGTTGGCGTACGGCCTAGGGGTGGATGTTTCTTCCTATCAAGGATATGACGTTAATGGGTACATGTTTTACACAAAACGTCAAGATGATAAGAGGACAATGCAAAACAATGGAGTGACGTTGGTGGTACTATCATCTGCATATTCTAGTACAACTGATGCAAGGTTGGGGGATGCCGCAATGTTGTATTATGGTGTTATTGAAGAAATTTGGGAATTTGATTACAAGGTTCTCAAGGTTCCACTTTTTCGCTGTAAATGGGTTGAAAACTGCTGGGGTGTTTGAGTTGACGAATTGGGTTTCACCCTAGTGGACTTTAGTCGGACAGACTATGTTGATGACCCTTTCATACTTGCATCTCAAGCAAAGCAAGTCTTCTATGTTGTTGATCCTATTGAGCCTAGGTGGTCAGTTGTCCTTCAAGGCAAAAGACGAATAGTTGGCATTGACGACGTTGTTGACGAAGAAGAGTATGATCAGTTTGACGAAACCCCTCCATTCTTAGCTAGAGTAGATCACATTCCTGCAGGGGATGATAACCTAGAGACAAATTATCTGCATTCGGATCATGAGGAAGGCCTGTGGATTGACCATCGCTCATGATCACAATGTAGTTGTGTATGATCATTTACATTTTGATTTATGCATGTCATGCTAATATCTTGTTATTGGATTATGCTATCTAAATGCAAAGTTGATCATTCTAATTTATACATGTCGTGCTTTGTACGCAGTTATCCAAGACGCGATGGATGATGAAAATGGTAGGCAAAAGAAGTGCACAAGAGGTCCTCCAACTTGCAAGAAGTTGAAGAAGACGGATGATGCTTCAAGAGTAGTTGAGTTCGATGAGCTTGGTTAGCCTATCGGCCTATTTAGTACGCAGTTCCCCAACTATTAGGGAGTGTGGTCCGGATTCATGTGCATATAAACTACACAAGTTGGCATGAAGTTAAGGATACTCTTAAGGACCTTGTTTAGAAGGATGTACATGTATCCATTGAGTGTACATGTATGAATTTGCTATCGTGTTTACATTGTTTTTATCTATAACGTTGCTCAATCTTGTTGTTCTGCAGAAGAAATTCAATCTTGAAGATGACATGCTGAAGCCTGTTATTTTGAGAGTAGTTGGGATTAGTTGGAGATAGTTTAAGGCTTCCTTAGTGAAAAATTATATCAAACAGCAGTACAAGAAATATAAAACTCCTTGTCAGTTGTATCCATTCATTACTGAAGACATGTGGAATAAATTCGAGCAGGTTCATGACACTCCAAAGTTTAGGGTGAGGAACTTGCAGAATTTTGTATTACTTTCACATTACTTTGGGTATCTAAATAAAAGCAGTTGTGATGTTGTTATGTGACTTTTAGGAGAAAATCGAGAAGGCGAAGCAGAGTCAAGCACATAAATAGGACCTATACTTTTTACGATCTGTCGGTTATGCTCGTAGGAGGCCTAGGTGGATTGTTGCAGACCCCCAGATCTACCTTCTCCTCTTGTGGGTCAATTAGCTCAACCATTCAGTCTCAGGATCGCTGTTATAACTGGCTTCGGGCAAGGTTGAAGTTGGGGCCCGATGGTAATTATTACATACCCAACGATGCAACGAAGGAGATTTATGAGAATCTTGTAAGTATAAATCGTACCACTCATTTTTCATTACATCAACTTACGTGCACTTATATGTAACTTGAAATTTTTCAAACAGATAGAAATGCAAGAGGATGCCGGAGAAGGAAAATTTGTCCCAAAGAGACACCGGGATATCTTGATGGTTACTCTTGCCAGAAAGGAGCACCCCTGGCCGACTGAGGGGTTATGATGGATACGTCACTATGAGGGATGTGTACGGTAGACCTAAAGAGCCGACGCAAAGACAAAGTAGGGTGGTGTCGATCGATGATCTTAGATAGGTAATAACAGCAGAGGTAGAGGCGAGCATCACTGAGCGAGTGAGGAATGAGACCATGACAAGATGCAGGCCCAATTTAATAGGATGCAGTCGCAGATCTTCCAACACCTTGACATGGAAGTACAACCGAATTTTGTTTGCATGGAAATACCTACAGCGGCTAGTCCTTCCGTCATGCCACCGACCCGTAGTAGCTGCCACTTGGTCGATCCCCTGCCATATCATAACATAGAGGTACCTAGTGTTGCGTTGTAATGTCTTTAAATGCATTAATTTCATTTCAATTCTTATAACTAACGTTATTTTGTTCAATTGTGTTGAATATTTGAAGAAGCCGACCCGTGTCCTCTCGCCCTTGTGTGTGATAGTGTGACTAAAATTGTAGGAGTTAGAATGGTTTACCCACCCAAGTTTGGCCTGTTGGTGCACGGTCAACAACCACTACTCGGTCATTGCAAAGTGTCAGTTGACTCTATAGATCCTGAAGCATTGAACTTGAATCTTCCGGCGTCAAATTCATTTCAGCAGCAGTTAGTTGATGTAGCTGAAGGTCGTTTCACTCAATGGCCCTCACATTTAGTGTTGCCACCAGAGGCAATGAATTGAACTTACATAAAAGCTCCTATCCTCATTGCATTTCGTTTTACCCATGTTATGATGGCAATCAAATTGTAACCACAGCCGGAGATAGTGGAGCAATCGGCATCCTAGGAAAAAGGAAAGCAGCCGACGAGTGTTGAGCAGCCCGCGAGTGTTGAAGTCTCTTCCGCACGGCCTAGTCTTGTTGACGCTGCAACATTGGCATCCCTGAATCCCGTTCTTAAAAAGTTGCACGCCTTGGCTGTTAGGTTGCCCTTTTCAATGTATTTCATTGGCGTGCCAATGGATGTGAATGTGTTTCACCACCCCGTCGATAAGGTCAATGCAATTCATGTTTCGGTTGACAATATCGCCGATCTGCTCAGGATGGTATACTATTTTGCAAATTTGGGAAATGTAAGACTTCTTCATTCACATTTAATTACATTATATAATTTTTTATTTGACATTTCATGTTTGATGTAATGTATTTCAGGTACCTACATCAGGTATGCGACCAATTTGAGATTACAAATATCGGGTTTCTTTGTTCATCGATGACTGCGGCTGTTAACTTTCAAGTTTGTGAGGGGCCGAGTTTTACCTACATGCTCAACGCACTTGAAAAAATTACAGACAAGAAGTACATTCTAATATCGTATCATCAGAAGTAAAACCGCTACAGATATTAATCTACTTTTTTTTTTGCTTTCTCTTAATTTGAAATATTTGTGATTAAAATATGCAAAGTTACATTATTATAAAATATTGCAGAAACCACTGGCTACTACTTGTGCTATGCCTTCAGCATAATATGATGTACTACTTGGATTCTCTGGAGGATAATAGGCGTACATTTGATATCAGGGGCGGATTTAAGCATGTAAGCAATTATCAATAACTAAGGTTTCGTTTGGTATCGTTTATAATTGGATTAGTTTATATTATATTTTTAAATTTAAATTTTTGAGGCACGTGGATTAATTTGATTGGTTAAAAGTCTTTTTATGTAATTAAGCTTGAGTTTATTTAACTCACACACACACACACACACACATATTACAATTTTAGGGTAGTTAGAACGTCGTGGGCGTATGGGAAAATGAGGAAGACCAATCTCATGTGGAAATCAATTAAGGTATGAAAAGTATTATCTGCATGTTACAATAACTATATATTGAAGTTTCAAATTTTAGTGGTTTAATTGCTAAAATTAATTTTCAACTCGTTGGAAATTTTAGTGTGCTTGGCAACCGGGATCCAACGAGTGTGGCTATTTTCTAATGAAAAATATGTACGACATAGTCACAATGTTCTGGTAGTTCAGAATATCTTGAGAAGATATAAATATTTATCAAAAACTAAGAATTTTCTAAATATTCATGTTTATGTTCTATTAACAAAGTACTTATATATATATATATATATTTTTTTTTTGGTTTGTTGTAGGCATATAATGTTAGATCATATGATGAAGCGAAGATAGACTAGATTCGAGATATGTGGGCTAAGTACTTTATTGACTATTGTACATAATCTCTTGTCTTATTTGTTTTGAAATATGGATTACTTTTGTATTATACATTTTTATGCAAACATGTACATTTCAAGAGTTAGCTAGTGCACATTATTCCAATGGTTCATTAATGACATAATGTTTTTGCACAATTTATAACTTACCTTTGATCTTGTTGTTGAATGTAGTTAGACTAATTAGATTGTGATAATTTGGGTAGTAATATAGTAGTTATACATGATGTTCGGAGTATTTGATTTATAGTGGTCTAAATTAATTTAATCAATTATTGGGTTATGTGTTTTTAAATGTTGGTTCTATTTTTTGTAGTTAGATTAATTGCATATATTGGTTCTGTTTCTTATTGGCTTTGGATGCTGTGTTTGTTGTTGGACGCTGTGTTTGTTATTTTACATCTTCCACACGACTATAATAGCTTCTTATTCTGCTGTGTATACTGATAAAAAAATATATATGAAGAGGCATTGGTTGTTACATAAAAACCGACGCCTATAGTATATTTAAAATAAATAAATAAATAAAAATATGCTTTAGGCGTCCGTTGTTGGTATACAACCGACGATCGGAAAACAACTTATATGCGTCGGTTCTTAAGTAAGAACCGACGCCTAAAGTATATTTTTCATTTATTTTTTCTTTAAGAAATACTATATGCGTCGGTTGTTTACATAAAACCGACGTCTTTGGTGTACTTTAGGCATCGCCTACAAACCGACGCGTATACCAGAACAATTCACGTCGCTGTCGATAGCGTCGCCACCAGAACCGACGCGTATTGCTCATTACAGCCGACACCTATTATGCTTTTTTATAGTAGTGTATTGAGATTAGTATACTATTGTTTGATGATATATGAGAAGTTGTGTACTTTAACCATGCCCTTCTTCTTACTTTCCAACTGAAATCCATAGCTTTGCATGGGAAATTAACCCCTTTGCAATCATGGTAGAGGCCATTTAGATTTTTTGTTTGCTTGCTAGAGTGGCCAGTTCTTTGTTAAGTTATAATATTTTATTTCATTCGCCCCCCACTTTGATTGATGATGTACTCCGTTTTGACTCTATTAATGAATAAAATTACTCTTTAAAAAAAAAAAGTAATGGAAAGGGTTATTCAAATCCATGTGAAATTTTCAAATTATTACTTGGTTTAGAAAGTCAAATTGGGTCAAATGTTTTATAGTTTTCAAAACTACATTTTTATTTGTTCCACGAAACGTTATGTTCTTTCCATGCCCCATGCTAAGCAGCTCAATGTATTTTTTTTTTTGCAATGTATTTTTACCCATGCATTGTATGGGTGTTATACTAGTATACCTTTAGCTAAGATTAGTGACATAGCATTTATACTGTAATATCATACTTCATTCTCAATCAGCCATTACATAAGTTCCTATTTAGTTTTTGTATTGGAAGAACGACACTTCAAATGACAAATTAAGTTTCATAATTCATTATGTCGTTACAACATATTATTCTTTGCCCTATGGAATATGGATTATTTTTTCTTTATTCATGTTTATCATTTCAATATGTAGGTCGATAAATTACGGTACTTAAAATTAACAACAAATATTTCCGTTTTCCAAGAAAAAGGAAGAGAAATAGGTCTAAAATTGTGCTTAGAAAAACGCCAATTAAAACCCAAATAGAGAGTAGCAGCAAGCATCAAACTTTCATGTGTTCCAATTGCAACTAAGAGAACATAAATTCATTAAGTCCATAATCTCACTCATTTAATGATCATTATTCATCGGATGGCCAAACGTAATGACAACCATGTATGGCATATGACTAACAGAATACAAGAGAATGATTGGTAATTGTGTGGGCAGCTTCATTTGCCGTGAGACAAATGAATTTACAAGGTCCACATGCCAAAGAAGCCAAGAGCGATTTAATCTCGCTGAGAATAGATGCACTAGGATGGTGTTCCAAATTTGCACTCAAGCTTTGGACGACTTGTAAGCAATCCATCTTGACCTCATGTATCTTCAAATTATGCCCGGTAACAAATTTTCAGTCCCTGGTGTAGAGCCAAGGTTTCAACAGCTTTCACCAGCAAGTTACCTGAATTCCATTCAGCAAAAACTCTGTGAACCACTACATGATCATTACGTATCATAGCCCCAACAGCAAATCGACCTTCAGCCTCCTTAGATTACAAAAAATTTTTAGAATATTTTCAACTACATTTCTTGCATTTTTTGCTTTTTTTATTATTATTACTTAATGAAAAATTAAAATCAATTCTTTGATCATCAAGATTCGAATGTTTTGGTTCTTTGGTTTTTAATTAAACTTTTGCAATACGGGATCTGACGAAGTCAAATTCGCCCTTAAATGGATATGCAAGATCGGTCTCCTAATCCAACTTCCAAGACCCTGCAAAAGATGGTGGGGAGGCGGATCTCCATAGCCCCTCTGGCGTGAGAGTAAGTAAGAAAGGTCTTGCAAAGACTAATTCTAGAATGAATAAAGCTGAGTAAAAAATTGTCTTGAAAACTGTGCAAGTCAGTAGTGAATATTTATAGGTGGAATATACCTGGGCCGTAGAGTGAGTTTCACATACGGGTAAATGGGCTGGCTCCCTTCTTACTAACCATTCATTGCTATCGGCATAGATGGCATTGACCAATTCGTCAAGGCCCATCTATGAGGTTAAGGCCCATCTAGGGAGTTATGATTCTTCCATAGATCTTCGTGCGTCGAAACACCTCTACTAATCGTGAGGTGTTTCTGAGACGCAGAAACGTTACCACAGAAACGCCTTGGCGATGCATGGAAGAGGAAGCGCAGCAGTCAGCCAAAGTGAGAAGGCGTGTATTAACTGCGGCTACAATGAATGGTACGAGCTCCCAAAAAATGACTCATCAATTCCCTCCACTATAAAGGTGAGAGAATACGGCCCTCATTTGTCACTTACCACATTAGGAACTTTCCCAGAAATATGAGAATTCTCTGAACTATTCCAGTCCGACCCATTAGGTACGATCCCCTACCTTATCTCTCTTTTTCTTTATTTGCATTCTTGCTCTTGTACAATGTCTGGGCGGAGGATTAAGGTTCACGACCTTAGGGAGATTGAGGACTTAGACGTCCCTCTAGATGTAGAACCTGTGGGATTTTACCGTCACCCACTCTCGTAATCGGCCGAATCCATAATAGGGTCGAATAGAGTAAGAAACAGGGAGACGAGTGAAAAGCAAGCTAAAAGTGAGGGTGATCGAGAGAGGGGTAGTGAGGCGAAGGATGAGGGTAGCAACCCTAACCCCATGTGTGACTCAGATCCCGACCTTCAGGTTCCCGACGTGGGAAATAGGTGGAAAGAGCACAATATAGTAAAAACCATGAAGGCATATGACCTCCAGCTATATGGAACACACAGGGTTCCTGGGCTGGGAGATGTCCCATTTGAATGTGAAGAGGGCGAGATCACTGTTTTCAAAGCCTCATTAGCTGGTGGGCTTAGGTTTCCCCTACACCCCTTCTTCCTCCATGTTCTTTGGCTGGTTGATATTTGCCCGGCCCAATTGGCCCCCAACGGGTTGAAGTTGCTCGTGTACTTCTTCATCCTTTGTAGGTCAATAGCGATCGAACCCACCATTGACCTTCTTAGGACCCTTCTAGAGCTGAAATATGTCCCCAAGTGTAATAGTTTAGTATACCTGGCAGGGAGGAGGGTCATAACTTTGTGTTGGATTCCTTCTTCATCTAGTGGGTGGAAAAATCAATTTTTCTACTACCGTCCCCTCGCTGGTAATTTGTTTGGGTCAACATGGAAGCGACTAAAGGTGGCAGAATACAATGACATAGGGACGATTGACGATGAGACAGCTGCTTGT
Source organism: Nyctanthes arbor-tristis (assembly GCA_963692815.1). NCBI lineage: Eukaryota > Viridiplantae > Streptophyta > Magnoliopsida > Lamiales > Oleaceae > Nyctanthes > Nyctanthes arbor-tristis. The sequence continues at coordinate 28,934 of CAVNYN010248688.1, forward strand.
GTAGTATGAGTGGTAGATGTAGGCTTGTTAGCAGAGGAAGCGAGTGATCTGATTCATAACGACCTCCTCTTTATGGTTGGGTATACAATAAAGAGGGTATATCGGATCACGACCCCTTGGCTCCCTTACCACTTTCCTGGGGTGTTCCGGACTAGCAGGTATAATGGAGCATAAATTTCTTTCTAACCACGTGTTGTTTTTTGTTTGACCTTTCAGGTGCGATGGTTGCTGACAATGAGTCCCTGAAAGCTGCGATCGCCACCAGGGCTAGGGAGGCGGAGGAGAACAGGGCTCGTCTTGGCATCAGGAGCTGAGATAACCCTAAAAGGAATAGAGCGAAAACTGCCCCTTCTGCTCGTGCCTCTGATTCCCCTATGCCTCCCCAAATCCCTCGTGCCCCTCCGAGCCTTTCTCCAACGCCGACCCCCGACGGTAGCCAGGGCAGGCCTAGCTATCCCCGTGGAAAGTTACCAGCCGTCCCTTCCCCTTCTCGATCCTCTGACCGTAAGGATGTTGCCAATGCTCTCAAGTGGGCTCTAGTTCCAAAGTGGTCGAAAAGTACCATGATGGGCTCGTCCTAGAGAATGGGATTGACCATTTTCTCTCCTACGCCTGCAAGGTATCAAGTTGTGTTCACCGTCTCTTTATACAGTTCTTTTCATCTACTGGCGCTGGCACATTTTTTTAGATCGGACATAAGCATCAGATACGGGCTTGCAGAGCAGGGTAACAAGAGGGCGACCTTGGGTACTGAGATACAACAAATAGTCCAGTACCATTCAGCTAAGGCCATGAAGGCTGAATAGGAGAAAGTTGCGACCGAGGCAGAGAAAGGGAAACTTGAAGAGGAGGTGGGGCGGCTGAGAGCTTCATTGCAGGTGAAAGAGAATGAAATACAGGAGGTCGCGAAGCAAAGGTCGAAGGATCGAGAGGAGGGTACGGAGAACTTCAAGGCTTCTGAAGAGTTCAAAACGGCCAAAGGGAATTATACCCTGGAAAAGTATGGTCGTGGCATTAGAGAGTGCCGGGCTTGGTGCTAGATACAGGCTTCCAAGCTTGACACGTCTCCCATTATGAACTTTCCAAATGGGGTGGAAGGCTTAGACCTTGATCAATTTGACCATCCTGCTACAGAGGATGATGAGGCTGAAGAGGAAGAAGACGAGGACATAGAGGCATTGGACTGAAATTTTTCATCGATATTATTTGCCAGCGCCCCCTTTCTTCTAGTAATCCCGGTGGGGATATGTTTATATTTTTGCAGAATATCCATGTTGGAATATTCATGTTTTAATCCAAGTTGGGAATATTCCATGTTTTAATGAAATATCCAATGTTTTAATCCATGTTGGGAATATTCCATGTTTTAATGAAATATCCAAGTTGTTTAATTGATCTTTTGAGCGCACAGCGTCTAGTGTTATTCGCGTTATTTGGCTACTTTTATTCGTTCTAATTGTTAGAGGGTCACGTTATTAGGCTGCTTTTTTTCGCTCTAGTTTGGCGACTCAGGGTTGTGCACCGTACTTGTATTCCGAAACTTCCCAATTTGGTTACTTTTATTCGCTCTAATTACCGGAGGGTCGCGTTATTAGGCTACTTTTATTCCCTCTAATTTGGCGACTCAGGGTTATGCTCTGTACTTGTATTCTGGAACTCCCCAATTAGGCTACTTTTACTCGCTCCAATTGTCAGATGGTCGACAGGCACAGTACCTGTAAAATAATCATTTTTTAACGGGCCTCATTAAAACATTTAGTGGTAAAACCCCCCTTGGGGCGAAAACCCACTAAAGGGAAAAGAGTACCCTACAAAGTATACACAGAATAATATGAAAGCTATAAAAATTGAGAAGAATCAACCCTTTCTTCTTTTCGTTCATTTGTAGTACTGCTTGAGATTTTCTGCATTCCATGGCCTTGGTAAGGGGCGATGCTGCATGTCTCTCAGGCTGTACGTTCCAGGCCGCACTTTCCACAGCACTTCAAAGGGTCCTTCCCAAGTGGGGTCTACCTTACCTTTGTGATGTCCAACGGCCTCAGTCTTCCTCAGTACCAGATCACCGACTCTGAACTTCTAGGGGCGTACATTCTCATCAAAGTACTTTTTCAGTGTTTGACGATAATTTTCCATCTTCAACTCAGCCTGGTCTCGCACCTCTTCCAAGAGGTCGACTCTTTCCCTCGCCCCTATTCCATCACCGTGTTTCTCCTAATAGTTTGGTATGGAAACTTTGATGGGTACCCAGGCTTCCATGCCAAAAGCTAGCATGAAGGACGTTTCTCCAAAGGAGGTTTTGTGAGTGGTTCTGCAAGTCCATAGAATGGCAGGTAGGTACTCGGGCTAGTCACTTTTGGCGCTTTCGAATCTTTTCCGAAGGTCGCTAAGAATAAGTTTGTTTGTTAGCTCGGCAAGACCGTTACTTTGCGGATGAGCCACTGATTTAAGTGGTGCTCGATCTGCCACTTGCTGCAGAAATCTCTGAAGGATCGGCATTCAAACTGTCGGCCATTATCAGTAATGAAAGTCTTTGGAAGCCCGAATCTCCACGCAACAAATCTCCACAAAAAGTTTTTTATCTTCTGAGCTGTTATAGTGGCCAATGGCATGGCCTTTATCCATTTGGTGAAATACTTGATCACCACTACCAAGAACTGCATTTGACCCTTACCCTTTGGGAACGGACAGAGAATATCGCCCCTCCATTGTTCAAAAGGCGCTTGGCTCTCAAAGGGGGACAGATGTGTAGGAGGTCATATAATGTTGTTCCCAAATTTCAGGCATCTCTCACAACTTTGTACAAACTTTACTGCATCCTTCTTCATACCTGGACAAAAGTAACTGCACCGTACTAGTTTGGCAGCTAAAGTTCTACCACCCCGATGACCGCCACAGGCCTCTTCATCTACTTCTATCGCATTTGTTGCTTCCCGGGGGGTAAGGCATCTTAGGTAAGGCAGGGCGAAACCCCTCTTGTACAATAGGCCATCTATGATGAGATAAGATGCAGCTTTCCTCCTGATTTTTCTACCTTCCTCTCTATCTACCGGCAGGCTTCCAGTCTCGAGGAACGTTCTGATAGGGTCGAGCCATGTAGACTCTGTTTGCTTTTGTTGAACTTCTCCTATGTATTCTTTTCTCATGATGGAGGGTTCGTGAACCATCTTCAAGAACACTACTCTTTCTAACCCATTACTGTTCAAGGTAATAAGCCGGGATAATGCGTCGGCTTTAGAGTTTTGAGATCTGGGCACCTTCTTGAATTCACAGGATCTAAATTTCCGATGCAGGTCGAGTACCTCCATTCGATATAAATTCATGATTTCTCCCTTCGCCTCATAAATACCTTCGATCTGCTCGACAACCAACTGGGAATCACTGCAAACTATAATGTTCTTGATCCCAAGCTGTAGGGCTGTCTGCAACCCCAGGATCACGGCCTTATATTCAGCTTGATTATTTGTTGCCTTGAGCCCAAATCTGATTGCACACTACACCTCCATTATACCGTATCTTTCTGTAATATTATGCCCGCTCCCGTACCAGTTGAATTAGACGATCCATCAACAAAGAGGGTCCATGTCTCGGCGCATTGGTGCTGCTCTCTTCTGAGTCAAAAGACCTGGGGCTTAACTCCGCTACAAAGTCTACCAGAACTTGGGCCTTTATTGCTGGTCGTCTCTTGTACTCAATGTCATATTCACTGAGTTCCACTGCCCATTTCAACAACCGACCTGCGACATCTGGCTTTTGCAAGATTTGCTTCAGAGGTTGATTAGTCAACACATGGATCGTGTGCGCCTAGAAGTAGGGTCTCAGCTTTCGCGAGGCTACCACAAGCGCAAGGGCCAACTGTTCTGCTAAGCTGTACCTCTGCGATCGCAGTCAGGATTATACTGACGTAATAAACCGGCCTCTGTCCACTTTTCTCTTCTCTGACCAATATTGCACTGACTGTATGTTCCGAGACTGCTAGGTACAGCTAAAGCTGTTCGCCCTGTAGGGGTTGTGATAGAATCGGCGGTGTCCCAAGATATTCTTTCAACTTCTGAAGGGAGGCCTCACATTTGTCATCTCAAGCAAACGTAGCTCATACTTTAATAGTTTGAAAAAAAGGTGAACACCTGTCAGCAGATTTCGACATAAACTGACCTAGGGCTGCGACCCGACCCGTAAGTCACTGGACTTCTTTCAAGTTTTCTGGCGAGATCGGAAGAGTTCACAAGGACTGAGATCTTGCTGGGGTTTGCTTCTATCCCCCTGTGGGTTATCATAAACCCAAGAAATTTGCCAGATGCCATTCCAAAAACGCACTTTGTCGGGTTCAGCCGAATGTTATATTTTCTTAAGGTGGCAAAGATTTTTTTCCAAATCCCTAATGTGCCGATCCCTGTCTATACTTTTAACCACCATGTCATCTACATATACTTCGATCGTGTTCTCAATCTCTTCAACAAAGACTTTGTTGACCATTCTCTGATATATCACCCCTGTGTTTTTCAATCCGAAGGGCATGACGTCGTAATAGTAGATGTCCTCATTGGCTACGAATGAGGTCTTTTCCGCGTCTTCCTTGGCCATCTTTATTTGGTGGTATCCAGAGAACGCACCCAGGAACCTACACGACGCTCTTCCGATCTCCGAAGTGGAGTCCACAAGGCGATCTATTCGAGGTAGTGGGTAGCTATCCTTCGGGCAGGCCCTGTCGAGATCTATGAAGTCGATGCACATCCTTCATTTCTCATTGGGCTTGGGTACCGAGACAACATTTGCCAACCAATCTAGGTACTGTACCTCTCTGATAAAACGGGCTTTAACTAACTTCTCAATCTCTACCTGTATTATCTCCCAGTGGGACAGGGCGAATTTTCGTCGTCTCTGTTTTATTGGCCTGCTCTTGGGGAGTACATTCAGCCTGTGCTCTATCATCCCGCGATCAATTCTCGGCATATCTTTTGCTGTCCCATGCAAAAACGTCCAAGTTTTGTCTGATGAATTCTGCGAGCCTCCCTTGGAGGTTGGATGGTAACTGCTTCCCCAAGGAGAAACACCAACCCTTAACAATCTTGATCCTCACGAGTTCCTCCACTACCGACATTCTGATTTCTTTTCCCATGCCCAAATTCATGACACCCAGTGGGCTTCTGACACTGTTAATGTAACACTGCCTAGCAATTGCCTGATCCCCGTGTACTATCACGACTCCCATAGGTGAGGGGAATTTCATCATATAATGGAAGGTATACACGATGGCTTGCAAGCTATTAAGGAATGAGCGTTCCAATATCGCATTATATGCCAAAGGCGTGTTTACAACCTGAAATGTACCCAACTTGGTAACTTGGCTGCCCACTGTTCCCAAAGTAATGGGTAGCTCTATCACACCAGTAGGTTGCACAATCCCCCCCCCACCAAACCCCTGGAGGGGCGTACGGACGAAGAGTAGACGGTCTAATGGAAGTCACATTTGTTCAAATGCCTTAAGGGAAAGGACATTTGCCGCACTTCCGTTGTCGATGAGTATCCTTTTCACGTCGAAGTTTGCCACCACAGCCATGATAACCATGGCATCATCATGGGGCTGAGCTACCCCCAACAGGTCGGCCGGGCTGAAGGTGATGTCTTATCCATGGTTGATCTTTTGCACCGAAAGTATTTCTGTCCCCTGCCCCAAAGAGTGGGCAAAGCTTTTCCTCGATGCTCTAGTATCGCCCCCGGCTGCCATCCCTCCAGATATTACGTTTATTGTGCCTGCCATACCCGAGCCTACTATCGATGGCTTTTGCTCTGAACCTTTCACCTCGTTTCCTCATTCTGGTCCATCGGCCCTTACGAACTTTTTCAGATGTCCCCTTTGGATTAAGTTTTCAATTTCCTCCTTTAAGATCTGGCATTCTTCTGTGGTGTGCCCATGGATCTTATGGAAGTCGCAGTATTTATCTCTGTTGCTCCCGGTAATTATGGCTTTCACTGGTTTCGGCCAATGAAGATCGTATTTATCCTTGACTTCCGTTAGTATTCGAGAGTGGGAGGCATTGAGGGGCGTAGATCGATCCACTGTTACCTCATCGGGTCGCTACTGCCAAGATCGGCTATCTTTTTCTACCCTGCTTCTTTTCTGGTCGGGTTTGTCAGACGGAGGTGGGGCCCTTTTGTCTGCGGGACGAGTAGCTACAGCTAGGAACAAAGTTTTCTCCATGTTGATATACTTTTCTGCCCTTCTTAGTAGGTTGTTAACTCCTTGTGGCGGGTTCTTAGATAAAGATTTCTTGAATTCTGGGCAACTTATTGCCTGCGTGAGTGCAGATACGGCTGTTGTTATATGTAGGTCGAGAACCTGCAATCGTTCACCATTGAAACCACTCATGAACTGCCGCAGCAACTCTCCTTCGTGCTGCTTCATCTGCATGAGGGTAGCGGCTGTTTTTTTTATGCTCTTGCTGCTGGCGAAGAATGTCAAAAACCGTTCTACAAGATTGTCAAACTAACCAATAGATCCCTCTGGTAGCGTTGCATACCAGTCCCTGGCCGGCTCTGTCAACATTTGTGGGAAGGCTTTGCATAATATAGGATCATGGGCATTTTGCATATCCATTATGTCGGTATATGTGTTCAGTTGGTTATTAGGATCGCCAGTACCATCATACTCTTTCATTCGGGGATACTTGAAGAGATCGGAAGAGCACACGATTGCACTGCAGTCGTGAAAGCAGAGTTTCTACTAAAGGAGGTCATAGTAACCGCCCTTTGTCTGAGCCCCTCCGCTATTCCTTGCTGTATGATCTGAGTGATGGCTTGCATGGACATCATCACCGTCTCACCGACCTCGGCCTATTGCAGGTTATTCCCAGAAGACCGTGTCTCCGGGGCGGGGACACCCCTATGGGACGGCTCAGCACCATCGTCCTGTCTCCTCTCATGGCCTACAGAGGGGCTCAGGACCGACCCAGAAGTGGGGGCGGATCTCTAGAGGAGCTATCGCAGTTCATCCACCAGTCGTTGTAAATATTCCACCGCTGGCCCAGAGGGGGGTCGGGTCCATTGGGGGTACCTGCTCTGCTTCCAGTGGAGGGTCGACTATATTTTGAGGTCCAGACATAATTTGCGGTGTCCCTCGGGCTACCTCTTCACTTTCTAAATGTAATCTGTTGTTGCGGGTGGTAGCCATGCAAGCGCAGGTCCCCACAGACGGCGCCAAATGACGAAGTCAAATTTGCCCTTAAAAGGATCTGCAAGACCGGTCTCCTGATCCAACTTCCAAGACCCTGTAAAAGATGGCGGGGATGCGGACCTCCGTAGCCCCTCCGGCGTGAGAGTAAGTAAGAAAGGTCTTGAGAAGAATAATTCTAGAATGAATAAAGCTGAGTAAAAAATTATCTTGAAAAATGTGTAAGTCAATAGTGAATATTTGTAGGTAGAATATACTTGGGCCGTAGAGTGAGTTTCGCATACGGGTAAATGGGCTGACTCCCTTCTTACTAACCATTCATTGCTATCAGCATAGATGGCCTTGACCAATTGGTCAAGGCCCATATGGGGAGTTATGACTCTTCCAAGATCAAAATTCTTAATGTGTCTTGATTCTTCAAGTACACCTTGATAAATAAACCTTATATAAAAATTATTATACATTTTGCAATTATCACTTAAATTTTAATGTTTAGAAAATCACGTGCAAAGCACGTTTCTCCGACTAATAAATAAATAAATTTAATAGGGCCACTTGTAGGGTCCCAGTCATTGCCGCTTTGCCAAGATAATGTGCAAAATTGTAAAATGCAATATCAAAATCTCAAATTAGATACTGTAATTTATCATCTATCTCAAATTAGATACTGTAATTTACCATCTCAAATTATTGTTTGTTTCCTTTTCTGTTCTTTTCTTTTCCTTTTTCTATTTTTTTTCCACTGACAAATTAACTAACGACTGGATTCGTATATTTTTCTTTTTATTTTTCGATCTGTATTCTCTTACAAAATAACTAACAAGTTAATACAAGAGAGCCTGTATATATATGTTACACTAGATACAAAAAGATGGGTGAACTGTTAATGAACGAGAAATGATATAAAATCTTGTACTATTTATGGTGTCAAATATATCATTTTCCATTTGAGAGATCGCTATTTAGCGCCACTGGTGCTTGACACCATATCAAGGTAGCATTAAATGATACGTGTGCTCTTCCGATCTGGTCATTTGTTTATTCATTTAATTTCACTTATCATTTAATACCACACTGGATGCCACTTAGACTGGTGTCAAGCACCACTGGTGCTATATAGCATTATTCTTTTCCATTAGATGGGAATTAGTCATCATAACCAAAAATGTCTAATGCCTGGAGGTTGAGCACTAAGTATGCCAACTTACCATGTGCACCAAGTAAATAGGGAAAAATGAAGGAGATACAAGGGAAAAAAATAATAATAAAATAAAATAAAAAACAACACCCTTCCTGTTAGGAGAGTGGAATTGTTAATTACTTACCATTCAAGAAAGCAAGACAAGGTTTACCTCCACAGTGAGTAGAAGAACTTTACACAATGCCACAAAATAAACCAATTTTTTATCTCAAACTTCCCAACAAATGTTAAAAGACAATTGATTTCTCAAACTACTTTGAAGTTAAAGCACGCGGCGTCCCCAAACTAGACGGACCTTTCTCTCCAGCAATTGGACTAGAATGTCCTCTTCCACCAGACCGGGGAGTCAGCTCTCCTCTCAGTTCACTGATACGTGGACTATACGCCTTCCCCGAAAGGCGAGGGCTCTGAAGGAGTTTAATATCTCTTGCGGGGGTAGTCGAAGAGCTTCCCACCTTAGGACTGCATATATGCTTGACCTCACCACGGCTTCTGGTTATAACCTCATCTAAAATCTCTCCCCCCTCTACGAAAGAAACTCTTGCTCCCAGTTCTTCCTCCTGAATAAACGATAAATCAAGAAATGTATGAAAAATACCAATTAGATTATTCATGAAACCAGCTGATATAACAGTTTTGAAGAAATTTTACCGTGGGATGGTTGAATGGGATCCCTGGTGCCTCTTCAAGATCGGCGGCATCTAAATCTTGAAGATGTGCTCCTTTAAAAAATTTGGGCAGTACATATTGTCTTACGGGAACAAGAAGCATAATTAGTAACGGGAAAAGGACCCCCGCAATTGGAACCCATGAAATACCAAAACAAAGAAGCAAATACACTGTTTGGAATACTGTAAATATTGCGATTGTTTTGAAAGGTACAGTCTCGACAAAGGTGGCGTGGTAGTCCTCTAGAACCCTGCAAGTATAAAGATGGTATTAACAAAGTTCAGAAAGATACAGGATTTATAGAAAATCAAATTTTAAACAAGAAATTTACTTGTATCTTCTGCTTGGGGCCGTGAAAAGTAGTAGTATCCTTTCCCAAAACTGCTCTTCCGATCTCTTTCAATGGCCATGAAAGCAAAATATCCCCAAAGAACAGAGGTCGGGATCATTCTCAAGATGGGCATAGCAGCTACGCATCCCACCACCATAACGGCTTGAAGTAAGTTACTGAGTCGCTGTTCTTTGACCTCTACAGGTAGTAAATCATCAATCTCCTTCTCCACATCAAAAACTGTTTCATCAACTGGAGCATCAAAACTTCCCATACTCGATGCTAATTGGATGCTTGATTCTTTCAATTCCTTTAGCCCCTGGTATCACAAGAGTTGAGAATTTAACGCCACCAGAATAAAAAGTTTCAACTCAAAAGTCAAAAAATAATAAATTTGAGCAGAAGTTTGTTTAACAAAGTCACATATTATGCAGCATACTCTTTGCGATGACTCCTGGTATATGAGTGGGGTCTGCATTTGTTGATAGGCTTCTTGCATGTTTCTATATAACTGGCCCAAGCTCGAGTTCTTTCTCATGCTTTGCCGTGCTGTAGCCACTAGTCGGTTCCGAAGCAACTATACATTCAGGAAGTTAAGTGTTCGTGTTACTATATACAGAAGCAACAGAAAAAATGAGATTATTCCTACGCAGAATTGATACAGTTATACTAGATGCCAGTCGAAAAAGTAACATATCTAATGAGAAATGAAGATGAAATATATCCAGAGAGGAAAACAACCTGGTGTTTGAGAGTAGCTAGACTTTTAGTATGCATTGGGGATTGTGGGATTACACCATTTGATGGAGGAATGCCAACAAGACCACACATCAACGTCTGCCATTTCGCGAATAAAATTTTCAAATTATGAATAAATACTATGCAGCAATTGAACTCCGAAACAAACATACTAGGGATATACCAGAAATCCCAGAAGCAGCAAGTCATAATGAAAAGAAGGAGGCTTTCTCAAATTGAACTCTTCCTGCTGAGCCAATTGAGAAGCCACACTATGATCAAAATAGTAAAGTACTGCTATCATTGTTGCCGGAATAAAAGCTCCAAGAATGTAGAGAATGGGTACGTTTAGCATGTCCTGCAAATTTTATCGTAAATTCACAACTATGTTTTCATTCAGTGGAAAGGCAAAAGCACTTAACTAAAAGATGTTATAATGTACATGCCTTGATAACAGTCCAGTTCTCATAGGCACCTTGGGACCATGGGTTTGGGCTAAAGAGACGTCTTGGAATCCCTTCTGGAACACTTCCAGTGGGTATGTAACTCACCGCTGTCCACGTCAGAACCATGAGTGGCACTCCATAATCTGCTATCAAGCTTCGAAGCCAACCTTCGTTGGGGAAAAAAACATATATCACAGAGTGGAAATAGTGATGATAGGAGACCAAAAGCAAGAAACGGTGAAAAGCTTTACTAGAGATTAGTTGTATGATAAATAACAGGTAATGGACACGACTAGTCCGAAACAAAATCTGCTAAAAGAAATTTCATCCAACTAAGAAATTAAAATTAAGGGGACTAAGCTAAAGAGCTGTTCTCATTGCACATATTTGGAGCTGTTCTCATTGCACATATTTGGAGGTTCAAACAGTTGTAGTACAAGGACGATATACCGTCAGGGAAAACTTGTCCACGGAGTGCCTTTCATTTTAATTTAATAAAATATATTAATTGGTTTAGCACTACTTTATGTGGTAGGATGAGATTGTAATTGATATATTTGGCTGCATATAAAAAAATACAAGGATTCCCAGTTTCGTAATGCCATAATTTCTACCGTTAGGACAAATATGAAAAAGCAGTAGTTTTATGGCACTTCGGGATGTGCCATCCCTTCTCATATGGGTGCATGGATGCACGTCACGTGAGTTTCTACCAAGGACAACGTTTAGAGACTAAATGTACGACATTTGCTCACCAGTTCCATAACGCCATGATCTTGCTTTTCTGCTTCTTAAGGCGGTTAGCAGAAGACCAAATGACAGAACTACAGCAAACATGCCATTAGCAAACCTCCATGAAGGTAAAAACTCCGGCAAACTGGTATCTTCCCTTTTGGGAATACGAAACTCATCAATAAGTCCCTAAGAGTGGATCAGAACAAAAGTCTCATTCAAACATGAAACGCTAAAAATCCTGTAGGAGATACCGCTTAGACATTCTGAAACCATTAAATGTTTTTCATTACCCTGATAGCTTGCTGCATGAAAAGCATAGCTATAAGCATTCCAAATAATTCTCCAGCCACACGAGTAAACCTATTGATAATGGAGCAAGCTCCTAAAATAGCCAAGAGGAACAGCAGAATGGCCGTCCACACGCAAACCCTGAAACAATCCCATTCCATCAATTCCATGGATGAAAAATCAAACAAGAAAACACCATGGAAAAACGAAGACACCAAGCTAACCATCCAGTCCATGCAAGAAACAGTTCACGGCCCAAATCTGGTCTCTGTTTGGCAAAGGTGAACATAAAGGTGTACATGATCACAGTAGGCTCTGCAACTCCCAAAATAAGCAATGGTTGCCCACCAATTATTGAGTGTATAATCCCACAGATCGCGGTTGACGCCAATGTTTGAACCGCAGTTAGAACTCCCTCTGAGATTATAGTCCAAAAACGTCCCATAGTGTGATTAATAAGTTCACAAAGCTAAAAGCAAAAAGTGGACATATTCCATTCTTGAATAAATATGAAGTATATTGAAAGATCTTAAGAATCTTAAGCATATTCTAATAGATATATACCTGTACTTCTTTCCAGTTGCTCCCCAAATGAAATCACTGGGATGGCTGATGCAAAAAATATATATGTGGTGGGTGCTAATATCCTGAAAAGATCCAAGTGCAAATCATAAACAAAAATCCGAAAGGGGCCTAATGCAGTCCATCCATCTAATTAATTAATCAATGAAGTTAGTTACCTGAAGCCGGCGCTGAACCCACCAGTCCAATCTTGCTTATAACAAAGTAACCTTCCATTAATGTCATTCTTAATTCCTCGAAACGGCACAAAAGTCTCCTCCATTCTTACTGAATTCCTTCAATGGCAAGCTAAAAATACTGAATAAACGATGAGAGCTCAGACGAATTGGGGTGGATCTTAACGGGTACATAACAGCGCCATATTTTGGTAAATTCCAATCAAGAATTACAAAGATTGAAAAAATGGGAATGCCCAGAACTGGGAAAAGAAAAAGGGTCAAATTACATTATTCAATTCAATGCCAGGAATCACTTGAAGATTCCATGTGTTGAGAAGCTTTGTGGTGAAAGCACTATGGAAAACAAAGTGAGCCCGCGAAGAATCGAAGGAAAACAAGTAGAAAAATATATAGAAAGAAGTTGCTTCAGAGAGTGCGTTAAAAAGAAGATGAAAGGGACCTTCCTGTTTGTTGCATTATCACATATACGAATAAAGAAGCAGAAAAAACTATTATCAAGTAGGGGTATTTTAATAGAGAGAAGCTGCTTGAGGGAGACAGATCAGGACAAGCTGGCTTAGAAATTTGCAACAGTTAACTTCCTTTATACATTATTTTTATTAGTATAAAAAATGGTGCATGTTCGTTGACTTGGCGCCCATCTTCTGTTTTTCTTCTTTAACCGCGCGACGCACCATACAAAATTTAACCCCAAAAAAAAAATATTTCTTTATTTTAACGTTTCATGAATAAAAGGAGAGTATAGTATTATTTTAGATTTATTTACATGTAAACCTTTGTATAATCCAAACTTTTGAAACTGCGTTGGACCATTAATGGGATATCCAATAAACGTCCCTTGTTTTGTTTGTCTCCAATATTCCATTTTGCCTATTCAAATTCAAAGAAGCTCCTGCCTTTAGTACGAGTCCGGCTATAGAAACAAATAGGGCTCTGAGTTTAGAGTCAGATTGCCAATCGCGTGATATCAAATCACAGGACACAGGTGAGTTGGCATCACGTGATTGACAATTACGCTCGAAATTTAGAGCCCTGTCTATTTCTATAGAAAATTTCCGTTTGGTAGTGTTTTCAAGAAACTTTGCAAATTGAACGGTTTTGAAAGCAAAGTTTTTTTCCTTCCATCTGCCCTTTTTCCATTTCGGACGCTTGAAGAATATAAAATTTTGATATACATGCTTTATTTTGTCTTAATAGGTTGAACTTTTAAGATGCTTCGTGAGTCAACATAGTAATGGAATTGATTAAAGTTTCGAATTCATTATCTATTTATAAAAATTGTGCACCCGTTAAGTATTTGAGAACAATAGAGAGTTATATTCAGCCATTTGTTTAGACTAAGGGTGCTTTTAGTTAGAAAAAAAATATTTTCATGTCAGTTGAATTACGTAATTGAATTCCATATGAAATAAATTGCAACGTGTTTAATTGAAAATAAGATTACTGAGAAAAATATAAATTACCTCGAAAACAAAAACTTACACACCCCATAGGAAAATATTTTCCTTATTTTCAAGGAAAATTTTGTCACGTGACCAAAAGGCGAAAAATATTTTTCATGAAAAAAATGTCAACCAAACACTACAAAAGTAGAAATCAAGTGGAAAAACTCATTTTCTTTGAAAAGTCCTTACCAATCAAATACGCTCTAAATGACCATTCAGAATAACATTTCAAAGGTCAAAACTAACTTTGAGATCCAAAAGAGATGTTTTCTTTGTTGTTTTGGGTATAATATATAACTGAAAATGAATTCAAAACTTAAAATTGAAAACTGAATCAAAGAGACAATTGACATTAATTTGTTTAGGTTTTCCTAAAAGCAATTTCACGCAAGTTGGCCCATATCGACTTTCTCAAAAGCAATATCGTCGTAGAAGAACGAGAGGGCACTTTGCCAAATGCCTTAAATGTTGGGTTTGTTGCAAAAAATAATCCAAAGTTGAAAAGGAAAAGGAAAGGAAAAGAAGAAGAATCCTAGGAGGAAAAGAAATCCAAATCTTAGAAGGATTGTCTTGTCTTTCAAAGAAACGAAGCCTATAAATAGAGATGTTTTCTTCTTCTTTTATGCACAAGTGGTACAAGCGAGTTGAGGGAAAAATTAGTGAGTCTAGCACCTTGAAGAGCTTTCTTGTAACTCTTCATGGTTTGTTCGAAAGGTAGAAAATTAGGTGTGGTAAAACTCGGGGTGATTTTCTCTGTGTCACTTGGGTCGGGTCAGAGAGTCTTGTGAAGAAAAATAGTAGCCTAGTGTCTTGGGATTTCTTTAATGCTTCGCGGGTTAGGCAAAGGGTAGAAATTGGTAGATGCGGTAAAGCTTGGTATATTTTTCTTATTATACTTGGGGAATTGGTTTGGCGAGTGAAAATTCTATATGGTTGTAAGCGACTTTAATCATATAGTGGAAAGCTTTGACAGTCCGTTAAATTCGTCTTCGTCTTTTATTTTTCTTGTCTCAATTAAATTTCTTGAACAACGGTCCTGTGGGCGTAATCGGGGAATCTACATTAATTCCCAACATTAAGTGCATAATTCTTTAGATGGTTAATTTTGGTGTCTAGTAGGATCTCTAACACAACAATGTACATAGATGAAAGATACAACAAATAGAAGGAAAAAGATACTGGTGTGTTTTACTTGGAAAAATTCTACCACGTCAGCTATGACCATTGTATCCCCTACCCAAGTGAAAATTTCTGGTGTTGTATTTCCCTACAAATAGTACTCGATCAAAGGAAAATGCTATTTGTAAGAAAGTTTTCCCAAAATTCTTTACAAGATATAGTGATTTTACCATTTTATGCATATGTATTGGGTGAGTGATGAAGGATAATTTAGGGGTGAAATGGTAAATTTACCCTATTTCATAAAAGACTTTGTAAAAATTTCCTTACAAATAGACTTTGATCAAATGGAACTATACACTACCATAAGCGAGAAAAGCAGAGCAGGAGAAAACTCATGTTATAATTGAGGGTTAAAGTAGCATGTTCTAATTTCCTTCTAGTTAGGCTAATCTTGTTTTGCAGCATGTTATAATTGACTAACTGAGGGTTAAGGTAGCATGTTCAAAGTAGCAGACACAATAGTGTTCGAAATGTAGGGATATTTCAGCAATTTTGAACATAATTCTGAGTAGGATCCCGTTTTCTTTTTAAAAAAATGAAATTTGATTTGCGTTGCGTTGCCCTCCAAGCGAGCCTCGAAACCATATATTAACTTGTTCAAAATAATATTGAAATATATATATATATTAAAGGAATTAAGTCTGCAGTACCTCTGTACCGCAGTTTTTCTGCCTAAATTGTGTAAGGTAGGGGTATTTCTGACTTTTTAATTGCTCGGTGTAAAATTTTTGGTGACAATTGAACGTGTGTTTCCTCATCTATTTGTTACAGAGTTTTTATTATATATTCTTTACATTGCACAATGTTGATGCCAAATTTACGAAGTGTTTGGTAACTGCATGGGGTTATAATCTGAATTATAATCTGCGATGTGACATCATTTTATTGGTTGTTTTTGTAAAAAGTAAACAATTGCGGCTTGACTTTTACTTTTTGACTTTTTCAAAAAAGTGAAACCAATAAAATGATACCGAGTAGCAGATTATAATCTGTTACAGTTGCCAAACATAGCCTTAGCTTTCGACTCAGTAAACGAGATATATATTCATGGGAAATTTGTACTTGAATCAATATAAGCAATAAATGTAAAAAAAACAAAGAATGTTTGTAATAAATAGAAGACTATAAATGTATTGGAGACAAGAAGAATGGGATTTCTGTGTCGAACCCCTTCTCAGTTCTGTTTGCCTTTATTTATAGTGTACATTTACCATTTGCATGGGAATAATGATTACAAGCATTTAATGTGGCCCGACATGAGTGACGCACTGAGATTAGACCTTCAGTTTTTGACTTTTGGTTGTCTGAACCACGTATGGGGCAAGTAACCTCCATATTACATTTAATGTTGGAGTCCCAACAACTATAAGTGATAAGGTTCTTTACGTGGGTTCCCAAGCTGCTACTGAGTTGACATGCTCGTTGCGCTTGCTAGGTTGCGGCTTTTAGTTGAGGTACCTGTGAGCTCGCTGGTGAGGTGCCTGTATGTCCTTAGCAGTGGGAGTGATGGAACAAAGCTTTATCCTTTAGGTCGTTAAATCATGTCACTAGATTTGTTGGTCGCTACGTCACTAGGTTAGGCGAGGCATTCGGGGCCTACTTCCAAGACCTAGTAACTATTGACCTTCGTCGACCTTTGACCTTTGTTGACCCTCTACGACCTGGTGGATACAAAATGCCCCCTCAAGGTCACTGTTCATAGAGCTCACGGTTAGCGGCCTTGAAGATTTGCTAGCCGTTATCTTTGAACATTTTGCCGCTTGAAATCTAGCTCTTTGAATTTCAAAATGATTTTGCCTCTCCACAAGGCCGCTATTTAGTGGAGTGGCGTGTTCTAGGGAACTTGCAGGCAATAATCATTAATTTGATTGCTGCCTTTTCGCTTCCCAAGAAAACACGTGGCCATCACACTGTATTTTCTCCTCCCTTATTTAAATTATTCCCTTCGCTTCTACCTCCCATTTTATCTCTTGTTTATCTGGCTAAGAGTTTTCTCCTGCCACAGTACTGTTTTCTGTTCAAAAGCATCAGAGATTCTTGCTACTCAAGGTAATCTTTCTTCATCATTTCTAAGTTCCTTGAGTAGTTTCGAGATAACAAAATAACAAGTGAATGAGAGGAGTATCCCGGGTAAGTGCCAAATTGTCCGGCGAGGGGGAAATGGAGCCTAATATTCGGGCTGACCAGGTAGAGAGGGAGAGGGATGGAGGCAAGTTTAAGTGGACGGCCTCCGGCGGCGATAGTCCTAGAAGAAGATTTGCAGTGGGCGGTTAAGGACATTCCTTCACAGGTGATGGAGGAGGATTTTGCACCGTCCGTGCCAGATGATGTGGCCTTCTGGTCCGTCACGAGGAGGAAAGGGCCAACAATCCTCCAAGGGCATGTATGGCCGTGAATACAAAAATGTTTGATGCTGGGCTTAGGGTTCCTCTTCCCAGACCTGTGACCAGGCTGTTGTAGTTTTGGGGAGTTGCCCCTCTCAGATCTCCCCAACTAGGTGGAGGACCATAATAAGGGTCTTCGCCTTCTGGCAACGAGCTGGAGGTATCCCTGTCATGAGGATTTCGACTCTCTCTACTTGTTGAAATCCTCATCCTCTGAAGGAAAGGGTCGGTACTATGTGTCAACCCGTCCTTAATCCGGAGGCCAACGTCTTTGGGCAACCTGGTAAAAGGGATCTAGGAGTCAGTTTCTGATTGGAAAGAGAACTAGTTTTTGGTAGGTGGCAATTGGAGGACCACACTGAGCTCGGATCACCAAGATATGAGCGTGGCGACGAGCTATGTGAAAGTTAGTAAGTGGCTGTCAATAAATGTTTCTTAGAAGTCATTGAGCTAATACTTAAATTTTTCCTTTTCTGTTTCAAAAGAAGACAGACCGCAGTTGATATCCCCGTCCTTTAAGAAGTAAGCTAAAGAGGTCACAGGTTTAGAGAGAGAAACTTGCCACACTAGGGACCTTAACAGCAAGGACTCTCTAATTGAGGTGGGGCTATCGGTGCCTAGGTTAGAGCATTGCACCATCTTCCCTCCTTCCAGTAAGTAGTAATTATGTGCCGGATCTACTTGTGCTTGCTTGGTGGCCTGACACCGGTGTTTATTCTATTTTTAGGTAAGAAAGTGCTCTGAGAAAAGACTCAGGAAATGAGGTCAGCTAAGGAGGTCACCCCTACGCTAGAGAAAAAGAAGCAGAGGAAACGCCTCCGAGAGAAAGCCGCAGGCAAGGAGGTCGCTCCTGCGACCGATCTGGTGGTTGCAGACCCTCCGGCAAAGTGCCAGTGGGCTGATCTTCCCCCTACTCCTCCAAGCTTTTCTTCTAACTCACTGCCCCCCATTTTTGCGTCAGGCAGGGAGGAGAGATCTATACAGGAGACTGAGACCCTCGACCTGGTGGCAGATGACCTGTTTCTCACCCGTTCGACAAAATCGGCGAGCTGCCCTGGAGAAATTGAAGGGCAAGAGGCCTAAGGCTCTGCTCAGTTTCAATCTCTCCAAAAGGCCATTTGAGAAGCCTGTGGAGGATTGCCAGGAAATGTTGCTGATGCCATGAGCGACGTGACCAGAAGCTGGTAAAAAAAGTGGGATAAGTATGCGACCTCCATGTCTCTCCTTGAGCTCCATCAAGCGAGTACGGCCATGTGGGGACGTTCAGCTATTTTGGCCCAGCACACTGAGGTTCGCATTCACAAGGTCATCAGTGATACCAAGAAGATAACCAAGGAGGCGGGTGAGGACACCAAGGTGAAAGGGGAGGCCGAACGGGCCCTAAAGGAGAAAGAATAGGACCTAGCCGTTTCCAAGGTTGAGGTCGCTATTCTGAGGAACGAGCTAGAGGCTTCTTGGAAGAAAATTGAAGGGCTGGAGAGCATGCTGGCGACCGAGAGGTCGAATCATGAGCAAGCTCTTAAGGAGGCTAAGAGCAAGGCCGCGTCTGAGGAGCTGGTCAGATATAAAGAGGTGGTGGCCAAGTACAAGGCTTCGGTCGAGTTCAAGTAGGCCAATGCCGGGCTGTACTATGAGATGGCCAAGAAGCTGTTAGGGAAAATCAAGAAAGCTCAGCCTGAATATGGCCTAGCTTTCCTCAAGAAGCGGGTAGCCAAAGTTAAGCAAGATTGTCGCTACAAGAGCTCAGACGACAAGGATGCTAAAGCCACTGCTACCTCTGGTGTGGAGGCTGAGGTCTCTGCTCCGGATGACCGGATCTGAAGCTCTTTTTCCTTTATTTTTCTGGGCTTTCATTTTAACTTTCCATGAATAGAAAAGAATTTTTAAGACCTTAGTGCAACTGTCTGTTTGTTTAAATGACTTTGTCACTTATTATTTCTCGCATTTACTTGTACAATCCTTGGACCAAAGTGTTAGGACGCTTAACCAAAAGCTCGTTCTAGTTTAGGTCGTGTACAATGGATTTGAGTGAGGGTTCATACAAGCGTCAGGCCGTTTAGCTAGAAGTTGATTTCAGTTTCAGTCGTGTGACCGATGATCACAAATGTTAGGTTGCTAGCCATGGGTTTGCCTCAGCTTTGTTTGCGGACCTATTAACTTGGATGTGAGGTCGCTGACTAATAAGCCAAATCTGTTTTAGACGAGTGTTGGGTCGCTGGCAGGAAGCTTGTTCCTGCCTTGGTCACATAACCTTTACTCAGTCATAGATTTGCCTTGTGTGGGGCCGTGGAGAAGTAAGGACATAAGTATTAAACAAACTAAACAGTTGTTGAAAATGATGCTAAGTTGCTAGGTCGTGAATTATTGGTTTGGAAATTGTGATCCTGCGAAAGCGAGTTAATTTTCCATACCCAGCTATTGATAATACTTCTTCAGGTGTTCCACGTTCCAAGGATTCATCAATTCGTCCCCATACATGTCCTTGAGTTCGTAAGCCCCGTCTGATAGGACTCGCTTGACTCGATAGGGACCTTCACAGCTGGGCCCTATGGTCTCCAAAACCAGCTTCCTAGAGGATAGGAAGACTTTGCGCAGGACTAGGTCTCCTACTTCAAACCGGTGGACTCTGACCCTAGCGTTGTAGAACTTGGCACATTTTTGTTTATATGCTGCATTTCTAATTTTTCTGCCAATTCCCTTTTTCATCAATAAGATCGAGCTCGTTGGCAAGGAGCTCATTGTTTCCTATCTCGCTGTAGTGGGCTACTCTGGAAATAAGGACCTCTAACTCAACAGGATCATAGCTTCAGGTCCGTGTGTGAGGCAGAAGGGCGTTTCCCCTGTCGCGGTTCAGAGCTCGTTGGCAAGGAGCTCGTTGTTTCCTATCTCGCTGTAGTGGGCTACTCTGAAAATAAGGACCTCTAACTCAACAGGATCATAGCTTCAGGTCCGTATGTGAGGCAGAAGGGCGTTTCCCCTGTCGCGGTTCAGCAGGTCGTTTGATAGGACCACAACACTCTGAGGACGCTCTTCCGATCTCAACTTCCTTTTAGAGCTTCCAAATGTCTTTTCAATGTCAGCTTGATGATTTTGTTAACGGCCTCGACCTATCCTTTGGCTTGCGAGTGATGGGGCGTAGAGTAGAAATTTTTTATGCCCAAATGACCTGAGCTTTACATTATCGAATTGCTTGCCGTTGACAGTGACTCTAGCATTTGTGACCCCGAATCTGCAAATAATTGATTTCCAGATGAAGCTCGTTGTCTTCTGTTCCGTGATGGTGGCAAGAGCTTTGGCTTCGACCCATTTTGTGAAGTAGCCAACAGCAACAACGGGGAACTGAGTCCTCCGTTTGCTTTTTGAGAGTGGGCCAATGAGATCTATCCCCCATTTGGTGAAGGGTCATGTTCCGATTGGCTTCTAGTTAGGGGAGCAAACCTTTGGCACTTGTCGCAAGCCTCGGCCAGAAATACCCCTGCCATAGAATTTTGTGTGCAAGGGCTATCTGTTTGAGTGGTTACCACAAACTTTGAAATGTACTTCTTCCAAAACAGCTCGTGCTTCAGTAGGGTTGGGACACCTTAGCAGAGGTCCGGTAAACTTCTTTTGTATAGCTTCCCATCAATTAACGAGAATCTAGTGGCCCGATGTCTAAGCTTTCTGGCCTCCAAGCCTAGGGAGGCCACTCCCTCCTTTAAGAACTAGATGATTTGGTCCATCCAGTTGCTTGTCGGGCTCATTTCTGATGTTGCTACTTTTGCTTTGTCAGTGGCTGAGGTCACTAGCTTGCCAATCGGGATGCTACTGAGCTTACCTGTACCCTTACTGGTCTCTAGCTTAGCCAAGGCATCAGCGTGGCTATTTTCAGCTTTTGGGATTCGTTTGTTCTCAAAGTGATCCAAATCTTTCAACTCTTCCAGCAGCCTACTTTGGTATTGGGAGAGTTTTTCACCTCGCACCTCATAGATACAACTCGTTTGGTTTACTACGAGCTGAGAGTCACTCTTGATGACTTGCCTTTTGATACCCATTAACTTTGCCATGCTGACTACTTCATATTCTGCCTCGTTGTTTGTCGAGCTTCAGCCAAATCTAATAGCTTGGCAATAGTAATTCCTAGTGGGACTGACGATAACGATTCTGGCTCCTGAAGCATGGCTTGTGGAGGATCCATCAGCGTATAGTTCCCAAGGCAAAGGTTCCGTGCTATCGAGGTTGGATTCAGTGGGTGTGAGTTCGGCTATGAAGTCGGTTCTTAGCTTATAGTTAATGTCATACTGACTGAGCTCTACCAACCACTTGACCAAGCGACCTGATAGGTCGAGTTTTTGAAGGACCTGCCTTAGAGGAGCGCTTGTCAAAACATCGATCGTGTGTAAGGATAGAGCTTCTTCGAAGTGACCACGAGAGCGTATATGAGCTTTTCCATAGGAGGGTATCTAAGCTCCGCATCGTGTAAAGCATGGCTCACATAGTAGACTGGGAGCTGAGTTAGTCCTTTTGTTCTGACTAAGACCGTGCTAATTGATGATTCCGAGACGGCCATATATAGAGACAGCGATTCCCCTGGCAGAGGTTTGGATAGTAGATGAGGTGTTCATTTAGCTTAGTGAAAGCGACCTGACACTCTTCTGTCTACGCGAACTCTTTCAATTTCTTGATGGCCTCGAAGAAAGGTTTACACTTGTTTGTAGATCGTGACACGAAACGACTTAGCACGACGATCCATCTGTCAGGCGCTGAACTTCCTTTATTGATTTGGGAGGCTCCATATCAAGAATTGCCTTTTCTTTTTCTGGGTTCGCGTCGATTCCCCTCTGATTAACTATGTATCCCAAGAACTATCTACAAGCAACTCCGAAGGAGCATTTTTGTGGATTGAGCTTATCCTATAACTTAGAGGATTTGGAACATTCTGGAGAGGTCTTCGATGTGTTAGATCTCTACTTGAAAGCTTTTGACGAGCATGTCTTCAATGTAATCCTCCATAGTCTTACCGAGCTGACTCTTGAACATAGAGTTGACCAGTCGCTAGTAGGTTGCTCCGGCATTTTTCAATCCAAACGTCATCATCTTGTAATAATAGAGCCCTCGGTCCGTTATGAGCGAGGTGTGCTCTTCGTCTCCTGGGTGTATAGGGATTTGGTGATACCCATAATAAACTTCCATGAAGCTTAACAGCTCGTGACCGGCTAGGTAAGGGAAAGATGTCTTTGGGACATGCTTTGTTTAAGCCCATGAAATCAATGCAGATTCTCTAGCTCTCATCCCTCTTCTTGACCAGGACTGGATTGGCTACCCATTGAACATACAGTGCTTCCTTTATGAACTTGTTCCCCATCAATTTGTCCATCTCCTTGGCCAAGGCCTCGTACCTTTTGCCGTTGAAAGGTCGTCTTTTTTGTTTAACTGGCATGGCTGTAGGATCAATATTGAGCTTGTGGCAGGCATGCTTAGGATCAATCCCCTCCATATCCTCATAGACCTATGCGAAGACGTCTAGATTTTGTTTCAAGAATTGGACGAGCTGGGTCCTCATTGGTTTCTTAAGTCCTGCCCTAATCTTGAGTTCAACCTCTCGCCTTGTGTCACTTAGCTTTATAGTTTCGAGCTCGTCGTCTGGGCGAGCTTGTGCTCTTGAGTCATCAGCCCTTGGATCAAGAGTATGAATCTCCAAGAGACGTTTTACACAAGAAACAGGTTCTGGGTTGGATCGATGCGAGGTAGGCTGACTACTACGTATGAAGGTAGTTTCCTAACTGGTGGGGAACTCCGTGGTAAGGTGGAATATAAGGTGGTGGCTCTAAGTTCGTATAGGATGGGGCATCCCAGTATGACATTGTATCTAGAGGGCGCGTCCACAACGAAGAAGTCTACGAGAATTTTTGTTGTGTGGGGCTCGTCCCTTAATTCTACAGGGAGAGTGACCTGATACTTGGCCTCTACGTGATCTCTGGTAAAGCCTTGAAGTCTAGCTCCATAAGGCCTGACGGCCCTTGGGTTGATATTCATTTGTTGGAACACACTCCAATAAATAACATTCACGGTGCTGCCGTTGTCCACCAAGGTCTTGTGGATTTTAACACCTGCGACTAACATGATAATAGTTAGGGCGCTCACATGGGGGATCAGCTGGTTGCTGGCATCTATGTCACGTGGGGAGAAAGAGCTCACTTGGGATGAGGGACTGTGCTTCTCAAGTGAGTGATATCAAATCTGGGCTTTACTCATGGGAGATCGGACCTCTGTCTGTTAGAACCCTCCGTGTCAAAGTTTCCGCCTCTGAGCATGCGGACCTTGGTGAGAGATTGGTTCTGTGGAGCTCAGGCTTCGAGATCCGCTAGGGGACGAGCTTACATGTCTAACTTTTGACGATTTGCTATGTGTTCGTCCAAGTATCCCCGTCCAATCAGCCACTTGATCTCACGCTTTAGGTGCCTACAGTCGTTCATGTTGTGCCCCATGGCCCTGTGATATCTACAGTATTTTCATTGGTATGCGTTCTTCATCTGCCTTTTTACGGGCTTTGATTTGAGCAATATTGGGTCGCTCTCCAAGAGGTCAAAGATATATTTTGCGGATACATTGAGGGGGTGACCAACCCGGTTGGGGCAAACAGTTCTTGGTCCTTCGTCCAACTGGAAGATTCTTCTCTAAAGTCGCCTGGTTGTTCCTTCATCGCACCCAGCTCGTGGGTTTGTTGAAGGGTTGACCGGGAACATTGAAGACTCTGCGAAAGAGGGCTTGACCTACGTTTTTGCGAAAGAGTGGGCGCTGAGCCCTTCCTCTTTTGTAGGTGCCCACTTGGTCTCTGTGGCTCAGGCGCCCTCGGCCTCCTAGGACCTTGTCCAAGCCAGAGGCCCAATCTTGAGTAAATGCAACTTCCAACTGCGTTTTTTGAGGAATCTGACGTGGCCACCGCTTTAGGGGCTCGAAGGCTGGGCCTTTACGTCGGGGCGCGGCCTAACCATCTCTTGATGTGTTTCCCTGGAGGATCCGTCCTCTTTGGGGGTATTTTACAGCCTTGTTGGGAAGTTGGCAGGTTGTGCTGTTGCAACCGCAGGACTTTTTCAGCGAGGGCCTCTACCTGTTGCCGAAAAGTTTCTGTTGCCACTGCCGGCAGTGAGGAGCCGGCACTGGCGGTGCCTCGGTTTTCTCAGAACCCATGAGGCAGTCCGACACTGCTAGTTTCTATCTTTTAACTTTCGGAATGTCTTCCACTCATTTCCTTTTTAGTGAAAGTTAGATTTTACCTGATATTTTTTTTACACAGCTTTTTGTAAGATTTCCTGCAAACGGCGCCAATTTGTTGATGCCAAATTTAGCTTTCGACTTAACAAACGAAATTTGTATTCGTGGGAAATTTGTATTTGAATTAGTATAAGCAATAAATGTAAAAAGACAAGGCATATTTGTAATAAATGGGAGACTATAAATGTATTGGAGACAAGAAGAATGAGATTTGGGTGTCAAATCCCTTCTCAGTTCTATTTGCCTTTATTTATAGTGTTCATTTACCATTCGCTTAGGAATAATGATTACAAGCATTTAATATGGCCCCACATGAGTGACACAAGGGTCTAATCGATTGAGATTAGACCTTCACTTTTTGAATTTTGGTTGTCTGAACCATGCATGGGGTAAGTAACTTCCATATTGCATTTAATGCTGGAGTCCCATCAGCCGTAAGTGATAAGGCTCCTTACATGGGTTCCTAAGTTGCTGCTGAGTTGGTATGCTCATTGCGCTCACTAGGTCGATCTGCTTTTGGTTGAGGTACCTGTGAGCTCGCTGGCGAGGTGCCTGTATATACTGAGCCGCAAGAGCGATGAAACAAAGCTTTATCCTTTTGGTCGCTAAATCAGGTCACTAGATCTATTGGTCGCTAGATCGCTAGGTTGCTGGATTAGGTGAGACGCTCAGGGCCTGCTTCCAAGACCCAGTGACTGTCGACCTTCGTTGGCCGTTGACCTTTGTTGACCCTCTACGACCTGGTAGATACAAACAATATAATATATTCATTTAGATTTTGGGATTTGGATTTCTTTACATTTTTAACGGCATCGTTGATTGATTCTTTTCATTTAGATTTTGTTAAGTTTCAATTTAGGGATTTCGATACTGACAAATTATGTCACTGACTTAGGGTTTTTTATTGGTTTTTCCATTTGAAATTTTTCATTCATTCTTTATCTGATTTGTAATTGATTTGGGCGAGATTTTTTTGGGTTTATTGTCTTTGATTTTGCCCTATTTAAAGAGTTCGTTGTCAATTGATATCCTAACCATTGTGAGCTGCTACTCATTTTCTGGCTCCAGTTCTAATATACTTATGTTTTTTTGTTTCATAATTTATTTAATTAACTACCACTAGGGAATTTTATACCAAATGCATATCTTATCTTTCCAGGGTTTGGATTGAATTATAGTTTTAAAATTTTTTAATTTTTTTCTTATCCCATTGGCTCTAATTTAGGTAGGATCGACTGAATGAAGAGGCTTTGAACTCGGTATAAAAAGGGAAGCAGACCCCTTCAATGCTTTCATACAGGTGCATTCGATTTATTAATTAGCTATATTATTTTTATAATTTACACCATGAGTTGTCTTTAATCGTTTGAATGGCTCCGCTATCAAATCTTTTGAAGAAAGTGGACAACATACGCACAAAATGGACCTTCTTGGTGTGAGTTGTGCGAAAGCGGTATGTGCCAATCAAAACAACCTAAAGGATGTATGTTTTTTTTATGAAGGGGCTGGGTTAGAGTCTCTCTTTTTTACTTTCTTTGTGGATAATAGTTGTGTTGGTTCTTGCTTTTCATTCATTAGGTTACGGGTATCACTTTTCTCTTTTCCCTTTCTCTAAATTTATTCTGAAATTCCATTTAAATTTCTCATTTCCTTTAATGATTACGTGGATGCCTAAAATTACTTCATACGGAGTAAGATTTTTTTCACTTTGACTCCAACAATGTGTGTAATTGTATTTTTTGATTAAAATGTAAAGA
Source organism: Nyctanthes arbor-tristis (assembly GCA_963692815.1). Lineage (NCBI taxonomy): Eukaryota > Viridiplantae > Streptophyta > Magnoliopsida > Lamiales > Oleaceae > Nyctanthes > Nyctanthes arbor-tristis. The sequence continues at coordinate 55,290 of CAVNYN010248688.1, forward strand.
TTTGAGACAAATCTAGAGTTCACTGTGATAAAAAAAATTTTGATATAGGTGAGTTGGTCACTTACGCATTCAACATATCTTTAATTATTATATTGTTTTCTTTTCGCTCATGTTAGTTTACCTTAAATATGAAATAAAAACTATCTAATGAATGTTAATATGCCTTTATTTGTTTTTGCAAATTATAATATATCTTATATTTTTAATGTATTTTTTGGTTTTTTAATTAATTTTTTAATGGAATTGTTAGATATGTATATATTATCTGTTTCTTTTAGATTACACATTCATTATGTTATGCTTATATTTTAGTTAAACGAGTTTGATAGGATGTATTAATTGTTTAAATTATTTTTTTCTTATTTTATTTGAGTTCTTACCATGTATTATCCACACATACGTGTGGAAATTATCCGTGTAACTTAGTGCTTGGATGAAACTTGGTGCTCTTATGGGGTACTCTTGTGCAAGTATATATTTTTCAATATTTCTAAAGTTTTTTGATTTTTTTATGTGCATATAAGTGTTCGAATTTTCTTCTTTTTTTCCTTTCTTGGGATGCAGGTCTTATTACTTGGTTATAAGATGAATAGGTTGTATTGAGTTATATAAATAATGATCTTACTGTGATTGCAGGGCCGCATGAGAGCTAAACCTTCAGTTGTACTTGGTAGATGATGTGGTCTTTGCAAAAGAAACTTTACAATATATATATATATATATATAAATTGTGTATGTTGTGTTTATTACGTTTTGAAGGAAAATTGTAATTGTCCTTTTTTTTTCTTTTTGTATTTTTCTTAGTTGGGATGTGTTTTGAATTTAGGGTAGTTAATAGGAGTCTGCATATTAGTTTTTTTGTAATAGTTATAGTTGTGCATATTTGTATTTTTATTGTGATTGTGTTTTAGGCGTATTTATTTCTCTAGTGGACAATATTTTTGTTGATTTAAACTTCACAGTGATGTATATGAAGGGAATAGGGATTATTTTTATTAGCTCTCACCCGTTTTTGTCTCAATTCTATTTCTTCTTTTTATTATAATGGTTTTTTTTAACATTTATGTTACAGAACTCGAATTGATATTAATTAATTTGTAAAACATATAATACCTTTACACTTATAATATCTTTATTTAACGTTATTTATTTTCCTACCCCATATGCCTTTGTTTCAAATTTTTTTCAATCTTTTGTTAAAAAAAAAAGGAAAGAAACAGGAAAGAATGTATATTTTTTAATCATACATAATAAAAGAAAATAATATGCACTACTATAGAGTTGGACAAAAAAATGGACATACATCAATTTTTGGGAAAAACGACGCGTAAACAATACGCTTTTGCAATTTTGAAAATAATAATAGTACTATACGCGTTCTTCTTTAAGAACCGACGCTCATAAGTGGATTAAACTGGCAACGGACGCCCATTAGGATAAAGATGTGTCGCCCATGAGGAACCGACACCTTCCCATTGTTCACGTAAACGCAGTACACGCCATTCCTCTCTCTCTCTGTCTTTTCTATGCCCCATGCCTCTTTCTTTAGACAGATTTTCGACCAGTGGTATACGCGCCATTTTGCTCCTGATTTCTTTACGGATTGTAGGAATCCTTGGGCGATTCCAATGGTAGATCTAACAATCTGGCTCTCTCATTCATCAGAAGCGAATTGCTAGGGGTTTCTTCACCGATCCGTAGAGAGAACTCTGGTCGGGTTCCGATCTCAAAAATTAAAATTTCATGCTTTAATTTCCAGTGCTATGGAACTACACACAAAAAATAATAATTCCTCAAGTCTTTGATGCCAAATTCTCTGTATGAGCCGCTTATGCTTAACTTGAACTTTTGATGTTATGTATGCTCTGTATTTTTCTTGAAATACGCATTTGTTCTTCTCTACAACAATCAATTATTTTGCAACTTCTTGAAATCTTGCTTTTAATTTTTTTCTGTTTACTATATATAGAAATTAGGTCCTTAAGAAACTGAAACTAGAATTATTAAGGTTAAAGAAGAAATAATAAGACAATTTGCAAGAATCCAAGAAATAAAAACTATGCATCAACCTGGGAATAAGTAGCCCTCTTGCATAGCTTGAGAGGCTTTTGATATACTCTCCAAGTTTCATCTTCTAGTACTTCTTTAAAGCGCCGAATGCTGTACAATTTGTTCTAAAAAAATATTTCGTAATAAGGAAGGCAGAAGAACAAAAGTAGCACAAACTGCATAACCTTATGATGTATGTACTCAAAATTGAAATTCTAGTTGGCTTTTACTTTGCAATACGTTCTGTTTTGTTTGGGCAAACAGTCCATCTTCATTCAGTACTGAACGTATAAGTTCCTCCTCTGGGGTTTTAGGCCAGGAGGAGCTTGTCTGATAATACAAATCCCTCACTTATTTAAAAGCGTTTCGAAATTGTTGTTGCTTGGATAGCATCTAGAAGAATCTACAAAACTAAATCGCCTAAATGAGGGGTCAGACTCCATCTAGATGAAGATTTTTGATAAACCTACAGATCGAGTCGAAACAGAAGGTACAAGGACAAACATAAATAATATTCATTTAGAATCTACTGAGTTATACATGTTTCTTTGACATTAATTGATCAATATTATGAGTTTATGACATGATTTTATTTTGGCAGAAAAAGATAAACTAGAATGAACATAATTAACAAGGAAATAGCATCATTTAGAAGTCATATGTTTGCACATTCTAAATGTTTATTTGTAAAATTTATCATTTATCAAAGAACTCTGTTATGGTGAAGGAGAGAAGAGGTGATCACTTGGGAGTTTGTTTAGGTATGCTACTCTTTCTAAAGTCCGTTAGTTATGACACACTGTGCTTCATAGTGCATAATTTCACATGTTATTTCTCATGTCCTTTTTAGGTAGTACCTCACATGATGGATGCCATTCAGGAGTGGGTTGAATGTGTGGCCATTATACCGATGTATGGAGAAAAAGGTCCACCTGATGTTTGTGTCATAGAATTGGGTGGTACTACTGGTACGAAAGATACCTTTGCTCCCAGATTTATTTTTATTTTAAAATTTTAGTTTCTCGAAAGTTTTCTGTTCTTCATGTAGGGGACATTGAATTAGTATTTTAGGTTCTCCTATGTTTGTGTCATAGCATCAATGCTCTCAGCTATGCTATCACATGTATGATAATTATGCTAGCAATTGAATTTAGTCATTTTCTTCTTCTTTCTATGCTTTTTGTGTCATTTTACTTGGTAATTTGGTATTATTTATACATGTATTGCTAAAAGATGTTATCTGATTAGCTTCTAAATGCTTATTTAGTTATGTGGATCTGAAGGCTCCAAACATTTAGAGCACTCCTTTGTTTGCAAGGATTCGATTGTATATTTTGTTGTTAAGGAAAAAGAAGATGAAATCTAATAATGCATAATAAAGATGAAACTTCTCTTAGTTCTATGCAGGGAACTCCCTTTTATCAATCATCAATGTTGAGGGTTCTTCATTCTTCGAATCTAATTTGAAGTAATCCAAGGGTTTGATTATTCTACTAATCTGGCTCTCATAGTATACCTGATAGTTCTAGTTTTAATATTTTTCTTTTTTACTTTCCAAGTCACAAAATTTACTTAGGGGGATGCTAAGTCTATTTGTAGATAATTATTGTTTTGATGCATTTGGTTTTTTTATCTTGTTTTATGTTTTCTGAACATAGAAGAACTTTGCTGCTGTTATAACTAAGGTGCAGAATCTATACTTCATGCTAAACTTTGAACAGATTAATTTGATTTGTCTATTTCTTACTTTTGTTATTTTTATATTGATTGAGCATGTATGTTAGATATGATGTTCTTATATTTATTTATATAAGAATTTAACATTTTGAGTAAGATCCTTTTTATGTTCATTTCATTTGTTATGCATACGGATTCTGTCAGATGGTGGGGAAAGTCATTTCATTTTGAAAATGAGAAGTAGCTTAAAGAGTGGGAAATGTAGTAAATCTAAGTCATTTCTTCACCAACTTGTGTTAGTTTCTTGAGACTCTTTTTTTGTTGGATGCAATTTTCAATTAGCACAATGAGGAAACATGGATGGCAGCTTTCTTAGCATCCACTCCAGGTATCTTTATCGTCACCCCGTTCTTAGTCTCTCTACATAATCCATATGTATGTTTATGTATATGTCCATAGTTGTGTATATATGTATATATTTTTCTACAGAAATAAATGCTCATCATTTTTACTCCTCTCTCTATATATATACCAATTCTTTTGAGTTCATATGTTTTATCTGTGCAGGTGGTTGCTGTCGCTGTATTTCTTGTACTGGGATTTGCTTTCTATGTTTTCTTTGCGCCTATTGAGGGAAAGCAATTGCTTCAATACATAGTGATAGGGATGTACACCCCTCTTTAAGAACAATCTGCATTCTTTCTTTTCTTGACTCATGTTCTTTATAGATTATATGTTAAGTGTTCATTTTACAAACTATTGAAAGATGCATATTTTACAAACTGCAGTTTATAAACTCAAGTAGGTTCTCCCCCTTGAAATATTTCAAGCTATTGTTTGTGTTAAAAATAAAAAATTAAAATTAAAATTAAAAATACTTTAGGCGCCGGTTGTAGTGCTACAACCGACGCCTAAAGTATTTCAATCATTTATTTATTTATTTTTGAAAAATACAATAGGCGTCGGTTATATAGGCCAAATCGACAACTAAAGTATACAATAGGTGTTGGTTATACCACTACAACCAACACCTATTGTTTATTTTGTGTATTTATTTATTTTTTAAATCGACTTTAGGCGTCGATTTTTGTAAAACAGCCGACGCCTATTGTGACCTTAAAGCGTCATCCAACAATATTGAGGGGGGTATCTCATAGGGAAAATAAACATTAGTCATTTTGGGATGTCAACTACTAAGTCATAAAAGCGCGGCTCTAAAATTGTGGAGCTCGCGCAAGTATGTGAATGTCATGGCATTTTACAAAATATTGGAGACTATACAAAATTCAGAGTTGGTACCCGGCGTTCGTCATTTTTTCTTTCCAAGGTGTTCTATCTTTCATGGATGTGTCGACTCTGCGTCTCCTATGTATTTCTTACTTATCACTATGCTTTTGACCACCATGCAGGGGAGGAATATTCTCCATTTGAGGACTGGGTAAAGGTTTTGCCCGACTCTTCCTATGGTTGGTCCTTGTTGTTGTTGCTTCCGCTCGCACGTCGATGAGATCGCTGATCTGAGAAGTTGGTTTTCTACAACTCTCATTGTTTGAGCTCTTCTTAGTACGCTCAGGGGAGGAAAGGCCAAGATTGTTGAACCTGCCAGACGAGCTCCGGGGGCTCCCGACTTTATTCTTCCATTTTGGGATTAAGTATACGAATTTTTAGCGGGGCAGTTGTGCCCTCAGCATAGTTCAGGTTGCACTCTCGTGCTGCCCGTTGGTCACCCCACACAATGGCTGTCCCATAGTAGAGATCGGGAATTTCATGACGTAGTGGTAGATTGAAGTTGTGTCCCTAAGCTCGTATAAGATTGGGCGCCCCAGAATGGATGAAATCCGCCATTATCCTTCTTTTGCAAGACTCATCTCCTAGTTTCACAAGGAGTGTGATCTGACCCTTTGCTTCCACATAATCCCCGGTGTAACCCTGGAGTCTGGTTCAGTAAGGCCTCAGGCTCTTTTGGTCTATTTTCATCTACTGGAAAGTTCACCGGTAGATGATATTTACGGTGCTGCCGTTGTCTACCAAGGCCTTGCGGATATTAACATCTGAAACTTACATGGTGATGACCAAGGTTTCTGAGTGAGGGTGTAACACGCCATAGGCATCTTCATTACAGAAGGAGAACAAGCTAGTTTGAGAGACAGATGGGGGGTTGTACCGTGAGCAGGCGGTAGCAATTCTGGGCTTCTCTCACGAGACCTCGCCTTTGTCTCTTGGAACCCTTCATGCCATGGTTTCCGCTAACAAGCACGTGGATTTTAGCTGGAGGTCGATTCCGTAGGACTTGGGCATTGAGGTCCGCATGGGGACGAGTTTGTCGGTCCTACCCTTGGGGATTTGCCACATATTTACTCAGGTATCCTCTTTCGATTAGCTTTTCGATCTCCTGCTTGAAATGGCTACATTCATCTATATTGTGACCCATACTCTTATGGTACTTGCAGTACCTGGACTGGTCATCATCCTTCAATGGTTTCTTTATAGGCCTCGCATTAGGAAGGATTGGGTCGTTCTGTAGGATGTTGAAGATATGTTCAACGGAAACGTTGAGTTTGGTAAAGGGTTTAGCTGAGTTGGGCGGCTTCTCGCTTTGTCGCAGGTCTTTTTTTATCTTCTATCTTTTTTATTATCCTTCAAAGGCTTTTCAGACCTCAAACTCCCTTCAATGGCCTCCTCCGTGCTTAGGTATTTCTCAGCTCTCCTCATAAGTTCCCTATATGTGCTTAGGGGTCCTCGTGCATGGCCTATTAAAAACGGGTATCCTTGTAGAGGCCCAACTTGACAGCTATCAAAAGTGATTCACTTGCCACATTTTCCATAGTGATGACCTGCCTGTTGAAGTGGTCTAGGTAGCTCTTGAATGGTTCAGTCTTTCCCTGCTTGACAGTCCCTAACATCTTCTTGGGGGTTGTCCTGGCATTTGATCCCATGAATTGGGATGCGAATTCAGAAAAGAGCTGCTCCTAATTGTGCAAGGATCCTGGGACCAAGTTGCCATACCAGGTTTGTACGTTCCCTTCCAAAGTAAGCACGAAGGCCTTACACATGATAACTGCCTTTGCATTTTGGAGCTCCATCCAAGATACATATCGGTATATTATGAGCGACTAGGTCTGACTCACCGCAGTAAGTCCCTATCTAGGGGAGTTTCATTTTGGATGGTATAATGGCCTCTCGAATTAAGAGGTCGAAAGGAGAAAGCCTTCCCCACAAGTCGTCAGCTCCCTTGGCCCTTAGTTGCCTTTGCTCAAGTTCGTTTAGCCGTTTCCTCAGCTCATCCATCTCGTGGACCTAGGTTTGTTAGCCTACCAAACTTCCGGCTTGATAGGCTTTGCACCTCAATCTTTAAATTCTGGATTTCATGAATCAACTGATCTTGAATAGTACCCAACGCTGATAGCTGTCTGGCGTTCTTCCAACTCAATGCATCTGCCACTGCATTGGCTTTGTCTGGATGATAAAGACTAGTACAGTTGTAACCTTTTACCAACTTCAGCCATCGTCGTTGTCCCATGTTCAGTTCCTTTTGAGTAATGAAGTATTTCAAACTTTTGTGATCAGTGTATATCTCGCATTTGCTCCCATACAAGTAGTGACGCCATATCTTTAATGCATACACTACCGCTGCATGCTCTAAGTATTGAGTGGGGTATTTCTACTCATGTGTTTTCAATTGCCTTGAAGCGTGGGCTACCACTTTTCCGTGCTGCATCAAGACACATCCTAAACCATGTTTAGATGCATCAGTGTAGATAAAAAATCCTTCAGCACCATTAGGGATGGTCAACACTGGAGCGGACACTAACCTATTCTTTAATTCCTGAAAACTCTACTAACACTTATCTGTCTGCTGAAATTTAACACGCTTCTGTGTCAGCTGAGTCATAAGTCCTGCTATCTTAGAGAAACCTTTGATGAATCGCCCTATAAAGCTTCTCACATCTCCTGCATGAGCAGGTGTCGGCCAGTGCGTCATAGCCTCAATTTTAGAAGGATCAACTTCAATATCTTTGGTGGTCACGACATGACCTAAGAATCCGATCCTCTCAAGCCAAAATTCGCATTTCTTAAATTTGGCATACAACTCATCTGCTCTCAGGGTGCCCAGCACAATCTCCAAGTGCTCATCATGTTGTTTTAGATCTCTCGAGTAAACCAGTATATCATCGATAAAAATGATGATGAATTTATCCAGGTACTGGTCAAAGACTCAATTCATCAAATCCATGAACACTGCAGGAGCATTCGTGAGACCAAATGGCATCACTGTGAATTCATAGTGTCTATATCGGTTCCTGAATGTTGTCTTAGGTATTTCAACTGGCTTGATCTTTAATTGATGATATCCAGATCTGAGATTGATTTTCGAGAATATAGCTGCACCTTTCAGCTGATCGAATAAGCTTTCAATCCTAGGAAGAGGATACTTATTCTTTATCGTCAGCTTGTTGAGCTCTCGGTAGTCGATGCACATTCTCATTCTGCCATCTTTCTTTTTAATGAACAGAACCGGTGCTCTCCAATGGGGCATACTTGGTCTAATGAAACCCTTCTCTAATAGCTCCTCTAGTTGAACTTTAGGTGCCATACGATAAGGAGCTTTAGACATTGGTGCTACACCGGGTACCAAATCTATGGAGAATTCCACCTGCCTGTCTGGTGGAATACCTGGTAAATCTTCTGGGAAAACATCTGCGTATTCACAAACCACTAGTACACGGTCCAAAGTGATTTCAGTCATTAGCTTACCCTGAAGGCTAACCAAATATCCCTGGCAACTGC
>CAVNYN010248693.1:0-11986 GCA_963692815.1 Nyctanthes arbor-tristis
GGTATCAGAGCGCGGGCTGAATTGTGTAGATTAAAATAAATGGCCCGATTGGTAGTGCTATGATTAGGCTTACTAATCATAATTGGGTGACATGGAAACCTAGGATAGAGTATATCCTTTATTGTAAGGATTTGCATAATCCTATTGATGGTGACGATTCCAAACCTGAAGATATGGAAGATAAAAATTGGTAGAAACTACGCAAGAAAACTATTGGGACGATAAGGCGGTGGGTGGATAATAGAGTTTTTCATCATGTGGCGCAGAAGACAGATGCAAATAAACTGCATGTGGACTAAATTGGAGTCCATGTTTGAGAATAAAACTACAGCCAGAAAGTCCTTTATGATCAGTGACTTGGTCAATATAAAATATAAGAACGGTATGAGCGTGACAAAGTACTTGAATAATTTTCAAAATGTTGTGAATCAGCAGGTGAGGAAATGACTCTTGAGGATGAATTGAAAGCATTACTGCTTTTAAGTTCTTTGCCAGACAGTTAAGAGACTTTTGCTGTGACTATTAGTTAGCTTTAGATGGTGTGTTATCTATAGATTCTATGAAGAATAATATGTAGAATGAGAAAATCAAAAGGAAATCTTCAGGTTTACATGTGGGTTCAGATAATACATTAGCTCTTGTGATCACATAGGTAGAAGCAAGAACAAAGGGCAAAGGTGTTACAACAAGTCTAGAGGTAGGTCAAAGTCAAAAGTTAAGAAGAATACTTGTTATCACTGCGGCAAGGAGAGTCATTATAAAAGAGATTGCAGGATCAGGTTGAGAGAGTAGAATGAGGGTAACAATCAGAAGAAAGATGATGAAAATACTATGTGTGGTGACTAGTGATGTACTTTCTTACGGAGTGGGTCAATGCCTACATGTTGGAGATCCTTTTACTGAGTGACATGTTGATAGTAGCGTCTCATACCATGTTTGCAAAAACATTGAGTTGTTTGCTACATATAGAACGGGTAATTTTGGCCAATCGAATATGGCTAACTCTTTACATTCCGAAATAATGGGGATTGGTAACATTCACTTGGAGAGAAATATGGGATAATCCTAAGTCTGAAGGATGTAAGGCATATTCTGACATGCGATTCAATTTGCTTGCAATAAATACTCTTGACCGAATAGGGTATTTCCGTACTTTTGGTAATTAGAAGTGGAGGTTATCAAAAGGATTATGGTTGTTGCCAACGGAAAGCTTGTTGCACGCAATACAAAATATATGCAAAGGCTCGTAAGACTGGGATAAATGCAATTGAATATCCTTCTCCTGATTTATGGCACATGAGGCTTAGGCATATGAGTGAAAATGGTTTGCATGTTCTGACTAAGAAGATAGTTATTTCCTTAGCCAATTGTACGTCCCTAGACCGATGTGATCACTGATTATTTGGTAAGCAAACTAGAGTCTTCTTTTCGTGTGCTCTTCCGATCTAGAAAAGAGAATATTTTAGATCTTGTGCATTCTGATGTGTACTCTTCTAGTGATGTAGTATCTTTGGGTGAAAACAAATATTTTGTTACATTTGTTGATGATGCTTCTAGGAAATTGTGGGTCTATCTTCTGAAATCTAAAGATGAGGTACGCCAGTGTTTTAAACAATTTCATACCATGGTAGAACGAGAAACTGGGAAGTGTTTGAAAGGCCTCAGAACAGATAATAGTGGGGAATACACTTCACACGGGTTCAAGAAGTATTGCTCAAAATTTGGGATTCGACATGAATTTACAGAAGCAAGGACTCCTCAGCATAATGGTGTGGCAAAAAGAATGAACTATACCATCTTGACAGAGTCAAATGCATGTTAAAGACAACCAAGCTTATTAAGACATTTTAGGGTAAAGCAGTTTTGATTGCTTGTTATCTGATTAACAGATCTCCATCAGTTTCATTGGATTCTGATATTCCAGAAAGAGTTTGGACTGGCAGAGATGTTTTCTACTCTCATTTGAAGGTGTTTGGGTGTAAAGCCTTTATACACGTACTTAAAGAACAAAGATCAAAACTTTGATGACAGGTTACTCCTTGTATTTTTCTTGGATATGGTGATGAACAGTGTGGATACAAGTTTTTGGATCCAAAGAAAAGGCAGCTTGTGAGAAGCAGTGATGCAGTATTTTATGAAGATTAGACGATTGAGGACTTTGATAAAGTCGACCAACCTAAGGAGATGACCACAGTTGTCCCTGGTCTCATGCCCAGTAATTCTTTAGCATCTTAGCCTAACATTAGTAATCATGCAACTCCTACTGATAATGACACAATTGGTGATGATATTCTAGTTGATCAGACTAGTGATCAGGGGGAGCAGATTACTGATCAGGTGGAGCCCTGTTGAAGAAGAAATAGGAGAATCAAAAAGATCTGCAAGAGAGTGTATACCATCTACCAAGTATCATAAGTTTGATTATATTTTGTTCACTTAGGATAAAGAACTAGAAAGTTATTTGGAGGCTCAAGGTCATAAAAATAAATCCTACTGGATGAAAGGTAGATGAGATGGCTTCTTTGAAGAAGAATGACACCTATGAGTTGGTAAATCTTCCTAAGGGTGGGAAGGCTTTGAGGAATAAATGGGTGTACACAATGAAAAGGGACAGCAATGGTAGTATAAAGCTCATTTGGCGGTGAAAGGCTTTGGACAGAAGCATGGTGTTGATTTTGATGAGATTTTCTCTCCTATGGTAAAAATGACATCCATCAGAGTTGTTTTGGGTTTAGCAGCCAGTTTGGACTTGGAAATTGAACAACTTAATGTGAAGACTACTTTTCTTCATGGTGATTTGGAGGAAGAGATATATACAGTACAACAAGAAGGATTTGAAGAGAAGGGAAAAGAACACCTTGTATGTAAATTAAAGAAGAGTTTGTATGGCCTAAAGCAAGCACCAGGATAGTGGTATAAAAGTTTAATACTTTTATGACAAGTCAGGGATACACAAGAACCACTACAGATTCTTGTGTTTATTTAAGATCTTTTCCAAGTGATAAATTCACTATTCTCCCGTTTTATTTTGATGACATGCTTATAGTTGGCCAGGATGTAGGATTGATACAGAAATTGAAGGATTCTTTGTACATATCTTTTGATATGAAAGATTTGGGGTTAGCTAAATAGATTTTGGGTATGGAGATTGTTAGATACAAAAAATCGAAGAAATTGTGGTTACCGCAGGCACGTTATATTGAGCGAGTACTTGAAAAGTTTGGCATGAAAAGGACTAAGCCAGTTAGCTCACCTGTTGGAGCTCATTTCAAACTAATCAAAAATCTTCGATTAATGAGGAGAAGAAGAAAATGGAGGCTACTCCTTATTCCTCAACTGTTAATAGTTTGATGTATGCTATGATTTGTACTCGCCCTGGTATTGCCCACGAAGTTGGTGTAGTAAGCAGATTTATATCTAATTCAGGCATTGGAAAGCAGTAAAATGGATTATGCGGTATCTTAGAGGAACTTCCAATTTGTGTTTGGATCTTGAAGGAGCTCAGCCAACTTTGACAGAGTATATAGAAGTAGATATGATAGCTGATCTTGACAACAGAAAATCTACATCTGGGTACTTGTTTACTTTTGCCTGGATGAGGGGGCTGTCTCTTGGCTGTCTAAATTGAAAAAATGTATAGCTCTATCTACACTAGAAGTTGAGTATGTTGCTACCACTGAAGCAGGAAAAGATGTGATATGGTTGAAAATGTTTCTTGAGGAGCCCAGATTGAAGCAAAGTGAGTATGTCATTTTTGTGATAGTCAAAGTGATCTTGAGTTGAGTAAGAACTCTACATATTATTTTCGCACCAAACACATTGATGTCAGGTATCATTGGATTCATGAAGCAGTTAATGAAAAGTTTCTACAGTTGGAAAAGATACACATTGACAAGAACATTGCTAATATGTTGACAAAGGTGGTTACTAAGCAGAAACTTAAGTTTTGTACCAGTCAGGCAGGTATGCATTCCAAGTGAACACTTGAAGTTTGGGATACCTCCCTCATGGACTGGAGGGAGAGATTGATGGGCTTAATAATCCGGCCCATGAAGTCGGCTCAATATTTGGAGGACCTATTTCTCAATTTATAGGTCAAAGTAATTACTGTGCAAACTAATTATATTGGCAGCCATTTTTTGGAATTGAATTAGTGAGAAAGGTGAGGATTCTTGGTGAATATGGTTTCCTAGGCCCAATAGGATTTGGTTTATACAATATATATTGAGGTCTTGTGGCTGCAGAAAGAATGACATGAAACCATAGAGCATAAAACACATATTCACACAAAAACCGAGAAGTAGGGTCAAGAGAATTAGGAAAGAAAATTCAGCCTTTTTTGTTTATCGCTTGGGACGTAATTTCGACATTTGATCTGGTATTTGTCTTTTTCAAGTGGTGGCTTTCTCCAAGTTAATTCTTAAAAGGGGTAAGGGAATATTTTCTCTTCATCTTTTGTAGTTGATTTATTTGGGTTCCATCTATTGTTAGATGAGTTATTTGTGGTGCCAAGAATATTATTCTTGACGGTGTACGTGGTTGTGGTAGTGTGTAGTTACCTCTTGATTTAAAGCAAGAATCTTGAGAAGATAATCATTGTATTCCTATTATTATTTGGTAATAGCGGAGTTATCGGTTTGCCCCATTGATTTTTCATTCTCACTGGAGGGTTCTACGATGTAAAATAATTATTGTTATTATTTACTTTTCCACACTTATATTAGTATTTGACTTATTGATTGTCTATTTTAACCACACGGGTTTAGGGAAATTAATTAAATTCCCAACATACCGTGCAATTGCAAGTGCTTTATCTTCATGCAATATTTACTGTTTAGAAGCTTATATTTTTTGTCCTTGACTTTGTATTTCGACAAACATATTTTCTCTTTATTACTACATAAAGCAAAATAGTATGTGACTTACATAGTAGTGCTTTGAGATGCTCGGATTTGGAATTGGAATATTTTTCCATTGAATTTGATTGTCTGATTCGGTGTTGATCGAGTTGAGTAGATTTCAGTTCATCGAGATTTCAGTTCATCACAACAAATCTATAGATGATGAAGTTTTGAATTTAGTGCTGATATTCTATTCTTTATTTATCATTTTCATTCCATCAAATTTTTGGGTACATACCGTGCGATTGCAAGTACTTCATCTTCATGCAATATTTAATGTTTAGTAAGCTAATATTTTTTGTCCTTGACGTGGTATTTCGACAAACATATTTTCACTTTATTACTACGTGAAGCAAAATGATATGTGACTTACATATGCTTTGAGATCCTCGGATTTGGAATTGGAATATTTTTCATTGAATTTGATTGTTTGATTCGGTGTTGATCGAGTTGAGGAGATTTCAGTTCATCACTATCTTTTTCGATTGCATTAGTAGATTAGATTACTACCGTTTGATTATACTTCTTTGTTAAAGTTGCAAGTTTTATGATCGATGCTTATCTGCTTTATTTTGTTTTATTATTTGCACAGCCCTTGAGGTTCACTATGGCATATTTCTATCAAATTTTCAGGTTCAATAAGAAAATAAATGAATATTATCTAATAAATAGAGAGAAAGGTTGGGGGATATGCGGTTGGAAAGATGATGTTTCATAATCAGTGGCTACATCGATGTGCACACATTTTACAAGTAGACAACTGCTAAGATGATATTTAGCTTATAATGATTAGGAAGTTTTCGTCGTAATGATTTCCTTATGTGGTACTTTATTTGGCTATAACTGATTAAAGAACTTGGTAGTTGATAGTATTGGTCATATACAGCCAAAGTTGTTTAATGAGCTATCGTGATAGTTGGATTTTGGATTTTTTTCCCCAACATATATTATATATCATTGTTTGGTGTCAATATAAAAGATTCAAGTTGTAATTTGTTTCATATAGGTATGTTTCTATTGGCTAATCATGTTATGACCATTCTTTTCTTATCTTTGATTTCGTAGTGATCTCTTGATTCTATTATAATGATAGAACTATGATTATTTAAAATTTATATTTATTTCCATGTATTGGAACTGATTCTTTATTTGCTCTTGATAGTTTTGGGGCCAAAATCGGGATTTGACGCTGTCCAATGCCCTTTTCTTTAGCAATCTCCTCGAGTATAGTGGAATTGTTAAGCAAAGAATTATGCTTTTGTACTCATTGTGCCCCTTTTCTATGTTTGGCACTCTGTGTATCGGAAGATAAGGGTCAATCTGAAGGTTTCATTTTTAGCTATTTTTATGATTTTTTTCTTTTATTGTTAAAGAAAATACTTGTCTTTTTTACTTCGATCTTATTAGGAGTGACACCTGTAAACTCTATATGTATCTAGATTTTTGGTTCCCAGTTCATTAACTTAGCTTCCATGGGATCATATCTTCCCTGAAATTTGTAATGTTGCCTTTACAAAATAACATCTTGGATGTTCCTGTAGTTGAGGAACCATAATCTTGTATCCAATGTTGATTTAGCTCTATTTTTGTTAGGTTGAGTCTTTGCATTGTAATCTCACTACTAAATTCAAAACTGCTCAATTATGACCATACCATTAAAATTCATTTCAAATTTCCACGGCACTTCACCTTATGATAATCTTTGCTTTTTCAGATCTACGCTAATAAGTACTCAATTAAAACGCAAGACGCGCATCTTGTGTACTTTCGCTGGTGTGTGTGTATATATATTGTTTGAGTAACCACCTAATTTTTTTTTTTTTTGTATCATTAAAAACTTATTTCACTAGATAATCTTTTTAGAGTAGAAAAATTTGGATTACATGTTTTTATGAGTAAATTTTGATATATGTAAATTTATGTATTGATGTTAAATTTCATAAAATTAAAACATGCACATATTCATCATATGGCTTATAAAATGCATATCATTCTTCGAAATTATTACATTTTTTGCTAAAAAAATGTTAAAGATTTCTGGCGGCCTAAAAACTGGTCAGAGATTGCCGACGACATGGAAAACTGGTCAGAAATAACTGACGGCGTGTAAAAGCCGTCCGTAATTTCCGACGGTCAAATGAATCCTT
The DNA here is from genome assembly GCA_963692815.1 of Nyctanthes arbor-tristis. NCBI lineage: Eukaryota > Viridiplantae > Streptophyta > Magnoliopsida > Lamiales > Oleaceae > Nyctanthes > Nyctanthes arbor-tristis. Next base: position 7,049 of record CAVNYN010248693.1, read on the forward strand.
CGGTAATTACCAACGGTTGTTGAGTGTTGTCGGTAATTAGCGAAGGCCGTTGGTTGTCGTCGGTAATTACCGACGCCCATGGTTTGCCGTCAGGAATTAGGGGCACCGTCGGGAACTACCGAGTACCGTCAGTAAATGCCGAATGCCTTGCCTTGTCATCGGTAGTTCCCAACAGTCCCCCTAGCCATTGGGAATTTTTGAAGGGTTTTGTTTCCACCAGAAATTACCGACGGATTGGCGCATATCAGAATTTTACCGTATGTACTAGCGTTTTTTTCTAGTAGCAGCGGTAGTGTAGATATATTATCCCTTTGTCAACAAGAGAAGACTTCAAAAGTAGATATCAATTACCAAATACGATTCACATATGGCAGAATGATGGGTGGATTTTTTTATAAAATAAAATTTGGCACTTGAATGGACGTAATAATAAATTGGTGTTAGCTAAGAAAATATAGCTAGCTAATTAATTTTATTATATATGTAATAAGTAAATGTGGTAAAAAACCACAAATCGAAAAAAAAAAAAAAAAAAGGAAAGTACTTTTGGATTGATTCGAAAAATTAAAACGAAATTGTTTTGTTTTAGCTTGAATTTCTCCACATCAAATTATAAATGGTTTTGCTCTGAAAATTAGTGAGAAGCTCCATGCACCAGACTATGTCCACCTCGAGACAAGCCAATGCTTCATCCCTGACCAAGTATTCAGACTTGGTGGTAAAACTAAAAAGATCATGAACTAATTTGTTAATCTAAACACCCTGGTTATTTATTCTATAATTCTTCAATGTGATAAATTTATATTTCTTAACATGTTTCTTAATTACATACTTCAAAGAACAAGTATCTTTTGTTGGAAATAAGAGGTTGAGGTTGATATGACAAAATGAGAAAACAATGAATCACGAACACCACGTACTACAAACTCCTCGACTTGAATAATGAATGAAACCAAGACTTGTATTGCATAAAAAGCAGTCCTAAAAGCAATATGTGTGTGTTCTCCTTGATGGAGTTGCTTAATAAAGATCTCAAATGCAAATAATTTTAACGGATTTACAAGCATCAAATTAGATTTAACAAGTACGTACTATTGAAATCCAAAACAAGGAACTCGAAGAACTTCGGAAATTATTGGAAGTGTTAATTTCGCAAATCGTCCTTCACCTTTGAGCTAAGAATCGGCTGAATCTCCAACCTTTTTTTTCGACCTCTTGGGCCCCCAACCTTTCATAAATTCGTACAATAAGATCTTTTTGTCACTATTCTGTTAACTTTTCATTAAAATGACCATTATACCCCTTAACTTTTTTGTGGAGACCCACCCCACCCCACCCCACCCCACCCCAACCCAAATTTTTGCCTTCAGCTGCCGTTTCTGGAAGAAGGGGCCGGGTGGGTTTTTTCTTTTTTTTTTTTTAAAAAATTTTTTATTATTTTTAAATATTTGTTTTTAAAATAAAGAAGTCAAAGGGTATAACGATCATTTTTATGAAAAGTTAACGGAACAGTGACAAAATTGACCTATCGTGCGAATTTATGAAAGCTTGGAGACCCAGGAAGTTGAAAAAAAAAAGTTGGGGACCTAGTCGATTCTTAATTCAAATGTTGGGGGACGATTTGTAAAATTAACCCTTATGGGAATGATTTTGATATTTGAATTAAGTTAAATCTATCACCTATTTATAGATTTTCAATCATTACCTAAGAGTTGGTGTTAGCATATATAATATAAACATGAAAAATTCTTCACCATTTCGTTCATAATTCAAACCAGAAAACGTTCTAAAATTTTGGCCTATGCAACCTGCATATTTTGAACAATGCAGCCACATAGTAGTATGCTTCATATGACGTTGCATGGTTTTGAACCATGCGGCCGGATTGTTTAACTCCTTAATATTTTTTTTTCATTATTATTATTATTTTTTTTTTTTGGTGTCCATTTCACTCCAATTCTTCTTTTCATATTTGAACAATATATAGCATCTATTTGGATGAACCTATTTTGAGATTCACACAAAACATCGCATGATTATCTCTCTCTCTCTCTCTCTCTCTCTCTATATATATATATATATATATATATACGAAAAACCAAATACTCTTGTCCAAACTCATATCTATATTTGCTTCAATTAAATTACTATATCCCAACTGTAATATCCCGATGATATCAAAGAAGCCAACTTTGTCATTAAAAAAAATAATAAATAAATAAGGGAAAAAGAAGGAAGAAAAAGCTAGCTTTATACTAACCTCAACCATTTTAGAGTCTTGTAATTGACCACTTTAATGTTGATGAGGAATGTATATTTTGTATGAAGCAATGCGTTATGTTATTATATTTATGCAATATGATTGAAAATTTAATTAGTTAGCTAGCTTCTAAAACCAGCTGGCCTTTATTGCCATCTGCAACTAATAAATTGGTATTTGTGTGGTTCTAAAATTGGCTTCATCTCCATCTCCAACGCTTAGGTGGCTAGGCCCCCTTCATTTTTTGGGTTGTTGAAGAATTTGGTATCATGTCTTTATCAGTACAAGTGCTTGACAAAATCTCCTTCAAATTAATTAACCTCAAAATTGGGTTTCTTTGAATTTCTTATTATCATTTAATAAATTGAGTATTCCTATTTCTCATCACCACTTGTTAAATAATTGCAACTCTTAGACACCACTGCCGTCTAAACCGGTGATCATTAATGGTAGTTAGTGATAAATGTGTAATGTTAATCTTCATGTTCAATTGTTCAAAAACTGAATTTTGAATGATATTGTAAACTTTAAATTATTCTAAAGTTATTATTCATTAATAAATTAATTGAGGCGATAATTGAAACTTCACTTGTAGCTGCCAACAATCCAACATTGCATAATGGATTGCAACCTGCCCTTCTATCCAGCCTCATATTATCAATTATTATGAGGATGATGATGGGAATTTTGGGACTATTTTAAGATAAAGTCATTTTCTTTGCACTTTTCCAAAAAGAGATCAATATTACCATTTATTTGTTTTTGAGTGTTACCATTTATGTATTTCTTTCTTCATTTATGTCCCTTATTATTATTACTATTATTAATATTATTATTACTCCTCCTCCTCCTCCTCCTACTGTTACTACTACTAGTATCATCATCATCATCATCATCATCATCATCATCATCATCATCATCATTTTGTAATAGCATAAAATTTTGGGTATGAATGATGCATAATCTTTAAAAAAATGCACCAAATTGGTCCTTATCCTTTTTTTTTTTCAACATTTGGGGTTCTGGCCTTTTATAAATTCATAGGATAAGTCTCATTTAATACTTTCAATCCAAAATGGTTGTTAAATGCATTACAAATGACTATATTACCCTTCTTTTTTACTTCATCCGTCCCACAAAGATATTCCCCTTTTATTTTTCACATAAATTAAGAAAATATTATTTAATGTTATTAGAAATGTACAATTTAACGATATATATTTCCTAATATAGATTTTGATTTATTTAATATTTCACTTTAGTTGTTTTTTGTTATTAATTACTATGTATAATAAATTATGGTATATTAAAAAACTAAAAAATTAACTTAGAAAAGGGGTATATAATTTAAGACGGATAAAAAAATGAAAGAGGAATATCTTTTTGAGATAGAGGGAGTGTAAAAGAAGGATGGGATATTTACTTTCCTTGCATTTATTACAAGTCATCGTTAGTAGGAAACTCATGGAGTGAATTTTTGAATAGTAGAGCAGTTTAGATGTTGAGAAAGGCACATGGGTCAATTTTAAACGTTTAGCACCTTTCATGAAAGTTATCGTAAAGCTTTTTAATTGTGTGAATTTGCAATTACCCAAAGGAATTAATTTAATGAAGGTAAAGTTATTAAGAGCATCCATGTTCGTGGTGTTAAATCAAATTGTTAATGAGGTTGTTAGTTAGCAACCCAAAAACGTAATTATATTTGTAGTGTTAATAAAGTTATTAAAGAAATCTTTTTAACAACATGTTAACTTTTTTGTTAAAGTTAAAAACAATTTTAACAATTTTATTTTATTTTTTATTTTGGTTACTGGTTGAATCAACTTAGATATGGCATACTTTTAATTTAAAGTTGGATTGTAATAGTTAATTTAACACCATCAATGTGTTAAAAATTAATAGTTAAATTTAACATTCATACATGGTATTTAACAATTACTAAAACTCTACTTTATTAATTATGTAGATAGTTAAATTTAACAATACCAATTTGAATACTCTAATGCCTCCAACTTGTTTTCTTCATTAATAAAGAAATAAATGTAGAGGGGAGATTGTTTTCAATTATTTCTTTTTGAACTTCAAGACGAGATATTCAGCAGATTCAATGCACTTTGTAACGAATTGTCTTCAAGTCTTGCTATCCTTTTACCATGGACAGCCAAGTATATAAATTTTTCAAAAATCCAAATTCCATTATATAAAATTTTAAACAATGAATTGCAAACTCAAATTCTAGCCTCAGCCTGAAACGCTGCAGGCCTAGAAATGGCAAATAATATCCCCATTTTTTTAATCCTTATTATTATATCTCGTTTTTCCTTGCAAGTATTCATCAAGATTGATGCTAAAGTTACATCCCTTATGTAACGCCCCGAGCTCTGGATACCCGGAACGTTAGTTAAAACCTTTAAAAACAACTTTTCAAATAATATGACTGCTTAACCCAACGGTAAAATGCGGAAATTCTCATTTCAATAAATAATTTAAAAAAAAAAAACTATTCCTTATAATAAAAACATTTCCCGAAACAGATGAAATAAAGTCTTGATAATAAAATCTTAAAAATTTCTTAAATTAATAAAGGTCTAGTCATTAATCAATATCCACCATCATACGCGCCTCCGGCTCCAGGATCTGAAAATTATCAAATTATGAAAGGGGTGAGTATTTCATAG
>CAVNYN010248696.1:0-11498 GCA_963692815.1 Nyctanthes arbor-tristis
TTTAGCGCGAGTTCTTCCCGTGAAAGTTTTCATTTTTCAGCTTTTAGCGCCCAAAATTTGGCACCAATACTGAAATATAAGATGAATTAAAGTCTTGGTATAATAATAAATAATAATAATAACCATACATTGATATATTAATTTAATGCCCATAAAAATAACGCAGTGATATAATATAAAAATTCATTTTAAAGTATATATATAAACAAATGCTTATGACAAAATAAAAATCTACAAAAATGACTGTGCTAATTAAATATTTATTAGCATTCTAATTTACAGAATACAAGTATACAATGAAACTTTTAAAATTAAGCTCAATATTTTTAGTACTTTCTAAAAGTTACATATTTTGAATTTGAATTTTTTTTTTTTTTGTTATCGAATAAAGAAAGTTTTATTCTTATTGTATTTCTAACTAGTTATAATTAAAAAATGAATATTAAAATAACTATACTTTAATAAAAAATAAGATAATATAGAATTAGCAACAAATTTCCTATTAAATTTTTATAAAATATAATATAAGTATGATTAATTAATTTCCACAAAACAACAATTTTCCGTTAAATTTCCACAAAATATTAATGTAAGTATGATTAATTACTTTCCCGGAAAACAACAGTGGCAATGTATAATTTATGTAACTATTTTTACTTTCCAAAAAAATCAATCGGGCCATAGTCAATGAAAACAGATTAATTAAGAAAATATAAAAAATTAGTTCAAATATTCTAAAAAATTAATTCAGATAAAAAATTAAAGATACACGAAGAGTTGAGAAAAAAAGTTTTGCATCAAAAACTGAAAAGTAGAAATCATGAAAAGGAATTAAGAAAATATAAAGAAAATTAGTTCAAATCAACAATCAAAGATAAGGGAAGAGAAATATTGTAATATTCAAATTTCAGATTGAAGCCATAATTGGATGAAAATTCAAGAATAAGGCACAAATATGAGAAATTAAGGAATTTTGAATAGAACACAAACATAACTATAGAAATTAGAAACGGATTGGAGGAGTATAAATTTCAAAAACGAAAAGATAAGAAAGATGCGGTAGAGAAGATAATTCAGGAAAAAATAAAAAAAATATAATTTTAAATGTGACGTCATTAGTGACATCATCAGAATCCTTATGAAACCAGACCATTGGTGAGAAAAGCATGCTAGATAAACTTCTCTTTCATAGTTCTCATGTTATCTTCGCATTTTATTTAAAGCTATAGTAACAGATTTATTCCATGACTATTCCGTTATAATATCAATAGATTAGTAACTGAATTTTACCAATGGAGTACTTATTATTACTGACTTCGTTAGTAATTATATATATATATACACACATTTAAAATATTATAATAGAAAATATTCGTTACTAAGTTATTGGTATTCTGTTAGTAATAGTAACGAATGAGGTCTGCTGCAAATATTAGCAACTCTAAAGAAATATTAGCAAGATGCCCGACTAGTCATGGCTTGATCTTGCAATACAGGTTCTACCTATAAATTACATTCTTAATTTCTCGATATAAGTCCCTTTACTCATGTGAGATGTCTTGCTTTTGTCTTCACGATTGCCTACCAATCTTTGCGTCACAAAACCATTCTCCCTGTGAGCATACACCCAAGTATGATCATCCGACATCCTGCATCATGTCATACAAAATGTACAACCAAGACAACTATAACATAAAAATCAATTTCAAAGTTAAAAAAAAGGCTAAAAACAAAATAAAAGATCGGAAAAATGATATTCTTTTTCAGCTATTGTGCTAATTAAATATTTATTAGCATTTTAATTTAATAACACAGATATACAATGAAACTTTTTAAATTAAGCTCAATATTTTTAGTACTTTCTAAACATTACAAATTTTTGAATTATTAGTCCATACGGGGAATGTTCGGTGAACGAATAAATTAGACAAACATCTAAGGCGACAACTAATGTTTTCCACGTACTCATTTTATTTGATCTAATGCCCAAGGTCTACCTATTAAGTTATACCCTTTGCAGACTACTTTCTATATTTATCGATTAAACCCATTACAAACTACTTTCTATCTATTTCGCACCAAAAAAAAGGGAAAAGAAAAGGTACTTTCCACATAAGCATCCAAAAATCTTAACTTTTTAAATGCACATCCAGTCTTCATGAATTATCTTGTGCATTTTCATTAAGTATTATGTTAAACGACGTTGTTGTTGTTATTATTATTATTATTCAAATTATGAGCTCAAGTCATTTTCCAAAGGTTTTGTTTTTTTTTTCATTACTATTACCATAAATCTCGATGAATACAATGCGTTAAAAGTTAAAGAAAATGCTTTTGCACAAACTCTAGTTCATCTCCAAACTATTTTTGCACTATTTCAAATTAAGATAATTTTTTTACTCTATAGTATCATAGTCATGTAACAAAAGTATATTCATATAATTTTAAACTTATATTTCTCCATTATTTCAACTATTACTTTACCAATAATCATATATAAGAATCATAATTATCATTACAGTAACAATAACTCAAAACCATTAGAGTAAAATTATACATTAGCAATTTTTACTCTAAAAAATTTCATTCTAATCTAAAACTTCTCACATAACACAAGCATATTAACATTTGTTAATCAATAAATTCCATCAACGAAACAAGAGATTTTTCAATAAATCTAGTTAATACACAAATTCTTACAATACTCTCAACACAAAATTCCTTTTTTGCCATAATAACTAAAAAAAGAAAATTATATTTACCTCCAAATGTTAGGGAAAACCTTTATTGACTTATTAGATATGCAATACCAATAAATTTTTTTGCTTGAAAAAATAGTGGAGTTTTTTGATTTGATGTAGAGGAACGAAGATATGGACAAAAAAATGCAAGGAGACGACTGCAAATGATGGACAAGTTTGATTGAGTTTTTTAAATGGCACATATTTCTAACGGAATTAAAGATCCGTCGCAAGTTTTTGACGGAAAAGAGAGGTCCGTCGCAAGTTTCTGACGGAATGGAGAGTCTGTCAGAACTCTTGACAGCTATAACGCTGGTCATTGTTTGGAATTTATGGTGAATTAATTTCAACCGTGTCATTCGGTTGGGAAAGGTCATTACAGAAAGGTTTCTGATGGAATTGGTACTCCGTCAGAAACTTTCTAACGACATGGGTCGTCCGTCAGAAACCTTCTGACTGAATGATTTTCATGTTAGAAAGTTGCGATGGATTTTGTGACCATATGTCTCGTGCGTCACTAGTTTCTGACCGTGTTGTGTTTTCATCAGAAGTTCTAACGGATTTTTGTATCCGTCAGAAATTTGTGATGGATTTGCGACGGATTTTTCCTTCGTCAAAATGTTTCTAACGGACTTTAAATTGGTCAAAAAGTTTCTGACGGATTTGTTGTATTGGTCGAAAATTTCTGACCGATTTGAGTTGGTCAGAAAATTTTGGTAGCTATTGGCCTTGTTTTTAGTAGTGTTATAGTGTTAAATAAATTTCAATAATATAGTTTGATGGTAGCACCACAATCTTAGGTAGTATTTTTAGTGGTTTTTCGATGGTTAGGAAGTGCCAGTTGTGTACAATGGTGATGTGCCATATATGGGTGTGTTAGAGAAGAAGAGAAAGAATAACATAGTAGGTTAGAAATAATATGTCTGAAGCTTGGGTGTTCTTTGTTAACTTGGTAGGATGATCAAGTGATGTAGATTAAATAGAGGATGAGAATTATTTAGGGCCTTTAGATTTAAGACCTCGATCAATGACATGGTGTATAATATAATGAATGGTAAAGATTGGTATATTGGTGTGTTTGTTTGTAGAGAATATATTTAAATTTGTTGCCATGTAAATTATTGATATCATACTAAACACCAAGATAATTCAATAATAAGCATTGGGACAGGGAAGGGGGGCCATCCCCTCCCCCCCCCCCACCAAAAAAAAGGACAGGGAAAAAAAATCTTTATAAAAAAAATTATATATCGGTTTTGCTGTATGTACTATATAGCTCACCCCTCCGGCCCACTCCTCTAATAGGGCCTTGAGCCGCCACTACTACTAAATGACCATTATACCATCATAGTTAATTAAATAAGTTTTTTTGTACTAATTGTGGTACTACAATAACATCTTTAATAGATACCAAACGTACACAAAATTGATAAAGACATTCTTAATGCGACAAAATAAGCATATATTTGCTTATTTTCATTGTATAAATCATTTTCAATAATGCTTATTTTGTTGTTTAAGGTGTCTTTTACCCTGTAGCGATCAAGAAACTTTGAACTAATCAAATTAATTAATTATATATACATATATATATATACTAGTTACGGCACGTGCATTACACGTGTCGCAAAGTTAGCATGAAATATATTTGTAAATAAAAAATTAAATATTGCTTCAAACAACTAACGAAGTGAATTTAAATGTGATATGCAGAAAATATCTTTTCTGCAATGCTTCACAAATGAGTAGCGCAAAAAATAAAGATGACGTCTTGATCATTTTCCCATGTAATATTTGTTGATATCAAATTTAGCTTTCGACTCAATAAACAAGATTTGTATTCGTGGGAAATTCGTATTTGAATTGGTATAAGTAATATATGTAAAAATGCAAGGAATGTTTGTAATAAATGGAAGACTATAAATGTATAGAAGATAAGAAGAATGAGATTTAGGTGTTGAACCCTCTCTCAGTTCTATTTGCCTCTATTTATAGTGTACATTTACCCCTTGCTTGGGCATAATAATTACAAGCATTTAATGCAGCCCCACATAGGTGATGCAAGGGTCTAATCGATTGAGATTAGACATTCACTTTTTGACTATTGTTTGTCTGAACCGGCATGGGGCAAGCAACTTCCATATTGTATTTAATGCTAGAGTCCAATTAGCTGTAAGTGATAAGGTTCCTCACATGGGTTCCCAAGTTGCTGCTGAGTTGGCATGCTCGTTGGGCTTGCTAGGTTACAGCTTTTGGTCAAGGCACCTGTGAGCTAGCTGACGAGGTTGCCTGTATACCCTAATCCATGGGTGCGAGGGAATAAAGCTTTATCCTTCAGGTCGCTAATTCATGTCACTAGATCTGTTGGTCGCTAGGTCGCTGGGTTAGGCTAGGCGCTCAGGGCCTGCTTCGAAGGCCCAGTGACTGCTGACCTCCGTTGACCTTTGACCTTTGTTGACCCTCTACGACCTGGTAGATACAAAATACCCTCTCAAGTTCGTTGTTCATTGAGCTCATTGCTGGCGGTTATCTTTAGACTTTTTGCCTCCTGAAACATGACTATTTGAATTTTAAAATAATTTTGCTTCTCTACGTGGCCGCTGTTTAGTGGAGTGGTGTGTTCTAAGGAACTTGGAAGCAATAATCATTTATTTGATTGATGCCTTTTCACTTCCCAAGGAAACACGCGGCTGTTACACTGTATTTTCTCTCCTTTATTTAAACTCTTCCCTTCGCTTTCGTCTCCCCTTTCATCTCCTGTTTATCTGGCTAAGAGTTTCTCCTGCTTCAGTACTGCTTTTCGTTCAAAAGCATTCAGAAATTCTTACTTCTTAAGCTAATCTTTCTTTATCATTCTTGAGTCCCTTAGGTAGTTTTCGAGATAATCAAAATGACAAGCGAAGGAGATGAGGTTTCCTGGGTAAGCGTTGAATGCTCCGGCATGGAGGAAGTGGAGCCTGAGATTCGGGCTAACCGGGCAGGAGTGAGAGAGAGGAAGAGGAGGTGGAGGCAAGTTCAAGAGGACGGCTTCCGGCGGCGGTGGCCTAAGAAGAAGATTTGCAGTGGCCGGCTAAGGATATTCCCTCACAGGTGATGGAGGAGGATTTGCGCGCCATCCGTCACCGTTGTAACGTGTCGGATGATATGGCCTTCTGGGTCTCTCATGAGGGGGAAAGAGCCCACAATCCTCCGAGGGGATACGTGGCCGTGAACACGAAAATGTTTGATGCCTGGTTCAGGGTTCCTCTTCCCAGACCTATGACTAGGCTGTTGTAGTTTTGGGAATTGCCCCCTCTCAGATCCCGTCAACTGGTGGAGGACCATAATAGGGGTCTTTGCCTTCTGGGCCCCATGCCTGAGGATTTTGACTCTTACTATTTGTTGAAATCCTCGCCCTCTAGAGGGAAGGGTTAGTATTATGTGGGAGCTCACCCGAAATCAGGAGGCCAACGCCTTTGGGGCAACTTGGTGAAAGGGATCTAGGAGTCAGTCTCCGGTTGGAAAGAGATCTGGTTCTGGGTAAGAGACAATTGGAGGACCTCGCTGAGCGCGGATTACCAAGATACGAGCGTGGCAACGAGCTACGTGAAAGCCAGTAAGTGGCTGTCAAGAAATGTTTCTTAGAAGCCGTTGAGCTAATACTTAAATTTTTCTTTTTCTGTTTCAGGAAAAGACATGTTGCAATTGATATCTCCACCTTTAAGAAGCGAGCTGAAGAGATCGCTGGTTTAGAGAAAGAAGCTCACCACACTAGGTACCTTACCAGCGAGGACTCTCTGACTGAGATCGGGCTATCGGTGCCTAGGTCAGAGCGTTGCACCAGCATCCATCCTCCCAGTAAATAGAAATTATATGATGGGCCTACTTACGCTTGCTTGGCGGCTTAACACCGGTGTTTTTTCTTTTGTTTTCAGGCAAAAAGGTTCGCCGAAAAAGGACACAATAAATGAGGTCGGCTGAGGAAATCAATGCCGCGCTAGAGACAAAAGAAAAGAAGAAACGCCAGCGAGAGAAAGCCATGGCCAAGAAGGTCGCGCTAGCAACCGACCTGGTGGTAGCGGATGCTTCGGCGAAGCGCCAGTGAGCTGAACTTCCCCCTAATCCTCTGGGCTCTTCTTCTAACTCGTTGTCCCCTGTCTCGGTATCAGACGGAGAGGAGTTATCTGTACAGGAGAAAGGAACCCTGGACCTGGTGGCAGACGACCTGTTCCTGACCATTCAACAGAATCGGTGAGCTGTCCTGGAGAAACTTAAGGGCAAGAGGCCCAAGGCTTTGCTCGGTTTCAATCTCGCCAATACGCCATTTGAGAAGCCTGTGAATGGACTTCCGGAGAACGTTACCGATGCCATGAGTGATGTGGCTAGAAACTAGTCACAAAATGGGATAAATATGCTTCCTTCATGTCTCTCCTTGAGCTCCATCAAGCAAGTGTTGCCATGCGGGGGCGTTCAGCTGTTTTGGACCAACACGCTAAGGCTTACATTCACAGGGTCATCAATGATACCAAGAAGATTACCAAGGGGGCGGGTGAGACCGCCAAGGTGAAAGAGGAGGCTGAACTGGCCCTGAAGGAGAAAGAGCAGGACCTAACCATTTCCAAGGATAAGGCCGCTATGCTGCGGAACGAGCTGGAAGTCTCTATGAAGAAAATTGAAGAGCTGGAGGGCATGCTAGTGACCCAGAGGTCGAATCACAAGCAAGCTCTTGGGGAGGCGGAGAGCAAGGTCGCGTTCAAGGATCTTGTCGGGTATAAGGAGGCATTGGCCAAGTACAAGGCTTTAGACTAGTTCAAACAGGCCAATGCCGGGCTATACTATGAAACGGCCAAGGAGCTGTTAAGGGAAATCAAGAAGGCTCGGCCTGAATACGACCTGGCTTTCCTCAAGGAACAGGTAGCCAAACTTAAGCAAGATTGTGGCAGTGAGAGCTCAGACGATAAAAATGTTGATGTCGCTGCTCTTGCTAGTGAGGAAGCCGAGGTCCCTACTCCTAAAGACCGGATCTGAAGCCCTCCCTCCTTTATTTTTGAGCTTTCACTGTAATTCTTCATAAATGAAAAAGATTTTTGCGGCGTTGTCTGTTCATTTAAATGACTTTGTCGCTTATAATTTCTCGCGTTTACTTGTACAATCCTCAGACTAAAGTGTTAGGACGCTTAACTAGAAGCTCATTCTAGTTTAGATCATGTACAATGGATTCGAGTGAGGGTGCGTACAAGTGTCAGGCTGTTTAACTAGAAGTTGATTCCAATTTCAGTTGTGTGACCGATGATCACAAGTGTTAGGTCACTAGCCAAGGGCGTGCCTCAACTTTGTTTGCGGAACCATTAACTTGGATGTGAGGTCGTTGACTAATAAGCTAAATCTATTTTAGACGAGTGTTAGGTCGCTGGCAGAAAGCTTGTTCCCGCCTTGGTCGAGTAACCTTTACTCTGCCGTAAATTTTCCTTGTGTGGGGCCGTGGAGAGGTAAGGACATAAGTATAAAACAAACTAAACAATCGTTAAAAAGGATGTTAAGCTGCTAGGTCGTAAATTATTGGTTCAGAAATTGTGACCCCTGGGGAAGCGAGTTAATTTTCCAAACGACCTTTCAGTCTAAACGCAAGGTTTTGGAGTTGATACCCGGCTATTGATAATATCTCTTCAGATGCTCTACGTTCCAAGGATGCATCAATTCGTCCCCATGCATGTCCTCAAGCTCGTAAGCTCCGTTTGATAGGACTCGCCTGACTCGATAGAGACCTTCTCAGCTGGGCACTAGGGTCCCTGAAGCCGGCTCTCTAGAGGATAGGAAGACTTTGCATAAGATTAGGTCTTCTATTTCAAACCGGTGGACTCTGACCCTGGCGTTGTAAAACTTGGCACATTTTTGCTTATATGCCACATTTCTAATTTCATCCATTTCCCTTTTTCCAGCAATAAGATCGAACTCGTTGGCAAGGAGCTCATTGTTCCCTGTCTCGTTGTAGTGGACTACTCTTAAAGTAGGGACCTCTAACTCAACAGTGATCATAGCATCAGCTTCGTATGTGAGGGAGAACGACGCTCTTCCGATCTAGTTCGGCAGGTTGTTCAATAAGACTACAAAGCCGCGGAGAGCTCTTTAGCTCAGCTTCCTTTTAGAGCTTTCACACGTCTTTTCAATGTTCGTTTGATGATTTTGTTGACGGCCTCGACCTGTCCATTGGCCTACGGGTAATGAGGTGTAGAGTAGAAATTTTTTATGCCCAATTCTTCGCAAAACGACCTGAACTTTGCATTATCGAATTGCTTACCGTTGTCCATGACTATGGCGTTTGGGACCCCTAATCTACAATCAATTGATTTCCAAATGAAGCTCGCTATTTTCTATTCCGTGATGGTGGCAAGAGCTTCGGTTTCGACCCATTTTGTGAAGTAGTCAACAGTAATAATAGCAAAATGGGTCCTCCCTTTGCCTTTTGGAAGTGGGCCAATGAGATCTATCCCCACTTGGTGAAGGGCATGGTCCTATGACCGAGGTCAACTCTTCTGGCGGGCTTCTAATTAGGGAAGCAAACCTTTGACAGATCGGCAGCAAGCCTTGGCGAAATCGATTGTATCTTTTCAAACACTAGGCCAGAAATATCCCTGCCTCAGGATTTTGTGTGCAAGGGCCAGTCCGCCTGAGTGGTTACCACAAACTTCAGAATGTACTTCTTCCAAAATAGCTCGTGCTTCAGCGGGGTTGAGACACCTTAGTAGAGGTCTGGCGAAAATATTTTTGTATAGCTTCCTATCAATTAATGAGAATCTGGCAGTCCGGTGTCTCAACTTCCTGGCCTCCATGCCTGAGGGGTTACTCCCTCCTTTAGGAACTGGATGATATAGTCCATCCAGTTGCCTGGCGGGCTTATTCCTACTATTGCTACCTCCGCTTTGTCGATGGATGAGGTCACTAGCTCGCCAATTGGGATACTGCTGAGCTCGCCTGCCCCCGCTTTGTCAATAAAACGTGGCTCACATAGTAGACTGGGAGCTGAGTCGGTCCTTCCGTTCTGACAAAGACTACGCTAATTGATGATTCCGAGACAGCCAAATATAAAGACAATGTTTCCCCTAGCAAAGGTTTGGACAGTAGAGGAGGAGAAGAAAGATGCTCCTTCAACTTAGTGAATGAGACCTGACACTCTTCCGTCCATGCGAACTCTTTCGACTTCTTGATGGCCTCGAAGAATGGTTTGCATTTGTCTATAGATTGCGACACAAAACAACTTAGTGTAACGACCCGTCCTATGAGGCACTGAACCTTCTTTATTGATTTGGGAGGCTCCATATCAAGAATCCTTTACTTTTTCTAGGTTCGCCTCGATTCCCCTCTGATTAACTATATATCCCAAAAACTTCCGATCTCGAAGGACACTTCTTGGGGTTGAGTTTCATCCTGTAACTTCTAAGGATTTGGAACATTCTAGAGAGGTCCTCGATGTATTGCTCTACTTGAAGGCTTTTTATGAGCATGTCGTCAATGTAAACCTCCATAGTCTTTCCGAGCTGACTCTTGAACATGGAATTTACCAACTGTTGGTAAGTTGCTCCGGCATTTTTCAATCCGAATGGCATCATCTTGTAACAATAGAGCCCTCAGACCATTATAAACGAGGTGTTCTCTTCGTCTCCTGGGTACATATGGATTTGGTAGTAACCAGAATAAGCGTCCATGAAGCTTAACAGCTCCTGACCGGATGTGACGTTGGCCATCTGGTCGATTCTGGGTCAGGAAAAGCTGTTTTTGGGACAAGCTTTGTTTAAGTCCGTGAAATCAATACAGATTCTCCAGCTTCCATCGCCTTTTTTGACCAAGACTGGATTGGCTACCACTGAGGATACAGCGCTTCCTTTATGAACTTATTCCCTAGCAGCTTGTCCACCTCCTTGGCCAAGGCCTCGTACCTTTCGCCGTTGAGAGGTCGCCTTTTTTGTTTAACGAGCTTTGGCAGTATGATCTATATTGAGCTTGTGGCAGGCATACTTTGGATCAATCTCTTCTATATCCTTATGGACCTATGCAAAGACGTCCACATTCTGTTTCAAGAATTGGACACGCTGGGTCCTCATCGGTTACTTCAACCCTGCCCTAATTCTAAGCTCGACCTCTGGTCTTGCGTCACTCAGCTTTATGATCTCAAGCTCGTCGTCTAGGTGAGCTTGTGCTCCGGGGTTGTCAGCCCTTGGATCAAGGGTATGAATTTGCAAGAGGAGTTTTATGCCGTTGACACGTTCCAGGTTGGATCTACGCGAGGTGGGCTGGACACCACGTATAATGGCAGTTCCTTGATCTAGTGGGGAACTCCATGGTGAGGTGGAATATGGAAGTCGTGGCTCTTAGCTCGTATAGGATGGGCGTCCCAGTGTGGCACCAAAGAGCGCGTCCACAATGAAGAACTCCGTGAGAATTTTTATTGTAAGGGGCTCGTCCCCTAATTCCACAGGGAGTGAGATCTGATACTCGACCTCCACTTGATCTCCAATGAAGCCTTGAAGTCTAGCTCCACAAGGCCTAACAGCCCTTGGGTTGATCTTCATTTGTTGGAAGGCATTCCAATAAATAACGTTCACGGTGCTGCCGCTATCCACCAAGGTCTTGTGGATCTTAACACCTGCGACTGACATGATAATAGTTAGGGCGCTCACATGGTGGTTCAGCTGGCTGCTGACATTTGTGTCGAGTGAGGAGAAAGAGCTCGCTTGGGAGGAGGGAATGTGGAGCTCAAGCTTATAGTCCCCCCATGGAACG
>CAVNYN010248698.1:0-11072 GCA_963692815.1 Nyctanthes arbor-tristis
CTTGAACTTTAATGACTAAAGTAGAAATATTAGGTAAAGTTTAATCGTCTTCGGATAATATTTAGCACCATGAAATTCTCGTGTTTATGAATGAATAACGTAATGTAACACTAGTAGTATTATAACACAGTTTAACTGGCACGTAATCAATGGAGCATTCTAATGTGATTTACAGTGATTATTAATCAATTAACAACATATGCGTGCCACTTAACTTGGTGTAGTAATTTTATCTAAAAATTCAACGTCTCAGACTAACTTACCTTTCTACTGTGTTAGGCATGTTTGATTGTTAAATAGTCAAAGTCAATGGTCAATGGTCAATTTTTTATTTTTATTTTGGGCAAAGTAGTCAATATATTCAACTTAAAATAACTAAAATTATACGTAATAAAACTTAAAACAATAAACTACAGATAAATAGAAAAATTGTTTTTTCATCTTTATCTTCTACATACCAACTATAGATGTAGTATGTATTCTAAAATGCTCGCATAAGTCTCACTTAAGTGACGTTTATATTCAAAATTTGGACTCAAAGTTTCACTACGCATTGCGCTTTATCACGCATTTAGCGCACTTTCTCACGTATTGGCACGCCTAAGCTCTAGGGTTGCACTAGTCACAAACCACACACCTTGTTGAAAGTCCAAATAAAAACAATAAACTACATACAAAAAGAAAAATCATTTTTTCAACTTTATCTTCTACATACCAACTATAGCTGTAACATTTATTCTAAAAAGTTCGCATAAGTCTCGTTTAAATGACGTTTATATTTGAAGTTTAAAGTCAACGTTTTACTACGCATTGCATTTTATGACACATTTATTGCGCTTTCTAATGTATTGGCACGCCTAAGCTCTAGGGCTGCAATAGTCACAAACCACACGCCTTGTTGAAAGGCCAAATATAAGCCAATCAAGGTGAAGATGAATTGATTTTGTAAATTGTTTCGAAAACTCAAAAGTAATTTCTACAAATTTAATCAAGTAAAGATAAAGTAATATAAATAAGATATTTGATAACAACTAACAAGAATAACAGCGTAAAAAGACCAATTATGGCGTCCAAAAAATGTAAGAACAACTGTGATAGAGACACTTCTTCCCCGACCAAAAAAATAATAATAAAAAAAAACCAAAATACTTTAGTTCAAATTTTAATTTAATGGTACAATTCACTCAATAATATTCAAATCATTATGACGATAACAAAATCGTTATGAGTTAATTATCCATTTTTTTCGATTAGATGTATTCACCTCTAAGTACTAGTCAAATATATCACTCAAATACATTAAGAAATGTTTATAATTTGACAGTATAACTTAAAAGTTCAAATTTTAATTTAATAGTACTATTCACTCAATAATATGCAAATCGTTATCGCGATTACGAAATCATCATTAGTTAATTATCTATTTTAGTTGTTTGATTAGAGGTTTTCATCTCAAATATTAGTCAATACTATTCACAACACATTAAAAAATATCTCTGACTTGTCAGTGTAACTTAAAAGTTCAAATTTTAATTTAGTAATACTATTTACTCAAAAATATTCAAATCTTTACACCGATTAAGAAATCGTTATGGGTTAATTTTCCATCTTAGTTGTTAAATTAGAGGTGTTGATCTATAAATAATCTCTAAATACTAGTCAATACAAGTCGAAATACATTAAAAATTTTTATAATTTATCAGTATAACTTAGAATTTTAAATTTTAATTTAATGACAATATTCACTTAATAATATTCAAATCGCTATAACGATACCAAATCCTTATGTGTTAATTATCCATTTTTTTGTCTTTTGTTTGAGGTGTTCACCTCTAAGCATCACTTATAACACATTAAGAAATATTTATAATTTATCAATATAACTTATAAGTTCAAATTTTAATTTAATGACATTATTTACTCAATAATATTCAAATCGTTATAACGATAACGAAATCCTTATGAGTTAATTATTCATTTTTTGTCTTTAATTAGAGGTGTTCATCTCTAAGTACTAGTCAATACCACTCACAACACATTAAAAATGTTTATAATTTGTCACTATAACCTAGAAGTTCAAATTTTAATTTAACGGCACTATTTACATAATAATATTCAAATCGTTATAACCATAACGAAATCGTTATGAGTTAATTATCAGTTTTTGGTTTTTTATTAGAATTATTTATCTCTAAATACTTGTCAATTCCACTCATAGCGCATTGAGAAATGTTTATAATTTGTTAGTATAGCTTAGAAGTTCAAATTTTAATCTAGTGACACTATTCACTCAAAGATACTCAAATTGTTATAACGATTATTAAATCATTATGAGTTAATTATACATTGTAATTGTTTAATTAGATGTTTCATCTTAAAATATTGGTCGATACAAGTCACAATGCATTAAAAATACTTCTGACTTATCAATATAACTTAAAAATTTAAATTTTAATTTAGTGACAATATTCATTTAACAATATTCAAATCGTTATAACGATTATGAAATCGTTATGTGTAAATTAACCATTTTAGTTGGTTGATTAGATGTGTTCAACTATAAATAACCTATAAATACTACTCAATACAACTCAAAATACATTAAGAAATGTTTATAATTTATCAGTATAACTTAGAACTTTAAATCTATACATATAAAAGCAAAGTAGTCTACGGTATAGTTGTACCCCAAATTTTCCACTGAAACTATATTTTTTGGGGATATTTTAGAGTTTTTAGATTCGTTGCAGTAATTTTTACGGTCATCTAATCTTTCTTGTTCTAATTTAAATTGATTTGATTAGATTTGGTTATCCTGATTTCAATTTTCTATTATCTTCTTTTATCTTCAAGGCAAGATTCTGGTTTTGCGATAGTCTAGCTTCATTTAAAATTGCTGATCGATAGATGAGATTTAATTTTTTTAGATAGGAAAAATGTTTGAGATTGGAAGAGCTTCATACTTTGCTAATTTTTATATATAGTCTTTGTCTGTATTTATTATCTTATGTCATTTTTTATAATTCTTTTGTTTCCCTTTTTTAAGAGTATTTGGATTTTCTTCCTTCAAAAAAGAGAGTATTTGGATTTTCTAAAGTGAAATCAAGAAAATGGGGTATTATTTATATAATAGTTTATTTTTTAATTATTTTTAATTACTTTTATAGTATACTCAAGTCACGTCTTATTAGTTTACTATTTCATTAAATAGTTAATTTTTATCAAATAAAAGTTGGAGGTAGTTTAAATAATTCTTACGCATTATTATTAATAATCTTATTATTGGTTAAAAAGAATTAGTTTATTTTAGATAGGTGCATTCATTATCTTATTATAACTATTTATTTTGAAAACTAGACTGATTTATATCGAGTGCTTATTAAATTACTTATTTTATAATTACTTAACAATCTTTTATTCTCATGATGTAAATTTTATTTACATATTTCGGAATGTTCTAACATATTTACTCAATCAATAAATAAAATAGTTTCTAATAAATAGTTTATAATTAACACGTATTAGTTCAAGACAAGATAACAAAATATTGTGATTGACAAGTACATATAATCACATGTTATTCAATTTTACGTATTAATCTTTATATATAATTTCTTTTGATATTGCCCTTGCAACGCACAGGTGAAAATCTAGTTTTAATTTAATGACAATATTCACTAAATAATATTCAAATCTCTATAACGATACCCAAATCGTTATGAGAGATCGGAAGAGCAACGTCTGAACTCCAGTCACCTGAGATCCACATAACAAGGTGTTCACCTCTAAGTACTAGTCAATACCACTCATAATACATTAAGAAATGTTTATAATTTGCCAATATAACTTAGAAATTTAAATTTTAATTTAACAGCACTATTCACTCAATAATATTCAAATCGTTATGAGTTAATTATCCATCTTTGACCTTTGATTAGAGGTGTTCACCTTTAAGTATTGGTCAATACCACTCACAACACATTAAGAAATATTTATAATTTGTCACTATAGCTAAAAGTTCAAATTTCAATTTAATAACACTATTCACTCAATGATATTCAAATCGTTATAACGATAACGAAATCAGATCGGAAGAGTTAATTATCTATTTTTTGTCTTTGATTAGAGGTTTTTTTCCTCTAAGTATCAATCAATATCACTCACAACGCATTAAGAAATATCTATAATTTCACCACTATAGAAATTGAAAAAAAAAAGGCAATAGGCGTCAGTTCACGAAAAAAAGATGCATGAAGGCAACACGGTCGCAATTTTGAAATTATTTATATAAGTATACACGTCGGTTTCTAGGAGGAACCGGTGTCTATAAAGAAAATAAGGCACATGTGTAGGTTGGCAGATTGCAACCGATGCCGATACACTAACAATACACGTCGGTTCCATTAAAGAACCGACGTGTATTGTTATAGGCGTCGGTTGCCAGATAGCAACTGACGTCTGTGCTTAGAACCGATGTGTATTGTTATAGGCGTTGGTTTCTCCTTAGAAGAAACACCTATGCCTCTTTATTTGAACACAAACGCGCAGATCCACTTTATTCAAGCTTTTGCCTTCGACTGCTTAAAGAATTCTCAGCGAGTCATTTCGCACCCAAATCCACATTTGACATTGAAAATCCATTTATCTCCGTCCTAAATCGCTCCACCCAAGACATGGCAACCCTTTCCACGGAGGCGATTCGTGGCCAATTTTTCACCTTTTTCAAAGTTTTTTCAAAGCATTTTGAAGGTATTTCTCCATTTCTTCGTTAATTTGTAATTGTGGCATATTTTGATTATATTTTGGGAATCATAATTATATTCTATGTTAGTTTTCGTATATTTGGGAAATATGAGTTTTGTTGATTTTTAGTGGATTTGTATAATATCTTTGGCATTGTTTGTCTAATAAATATAGGCATTGTTATTGGTACATAAGATTTAGATTTCATGAATTTGTGGGATTTTTATAGAAATTAGAAATGTTTCACACCACATGTTCGATGAAATGCCTCACAAAGGGTTATTTGAAATTGGTGCATTATCTACAGAGATTGATACCAAAAAATGTAATGCTAATGTATATGTAGTTGAAAAGTATTGATAGATAAATAAATTAAGAAAATCACATGATGTAAAAATTCTTTCATTAGGTGTGTTATGTAAATAAATAAGTAGTTAACAAGATAAATAGATTAAGAAAATTAAATAATGGAAATATTCTTTCTTTAAGTTTATGATACAAATGAATATATAATTAACATATAATCTTGATATATGAGTAAATAATGAAAGTCAAATAATATTATAAAAATTCTTTGAGTAAGCTTTCGATAGAAATGAATATGTAATTAACATGATAAAAAAAATTAAGAACATCAACTAATAAAAAATTCTTTCATATTAAAGTTGTGATACAAATTAATGAATATATAAATAACAAAAAAATTTGGTGAACAAATAAATTGTGGAAATCAAACAATGCAAAAATTTATTTGATTATATTTTTGATAAAAATAGATATGTAAGTAACAAGTATGAGTAAACAAAAAAAGGAAATCAAACAGTGTAAAACAAATTAAATGTTTAACATAAGTAACTCTTGTTTTGGCCTTCTTAATAGGACTTTATATATATATATATATATATATCTATATATCTATAGATCGAAATTTGATGTATAGAAGACGTACCACACTGAAATATTTGAATGGGATTGAGGAGTTTGTAGAAGTTGGAATACGATTGGCTAGACTAATGTACTTATGTTTGTGTTTGTACGCAAGTACGAACATAGTGAGTGCTCTTGATGGCTGACAATTTAGGTGTAATTTGAAAAAGAAGTAGGATACGGTGGTTGAATTAGACGAGCAAGGAAAGCCTATATGGCAATTTGCTCAACTTTTGTTAAGGCTTCGTTGGCGCGAAAATATATCAAAGAGAAGCAACAAAGATATAAAACTCCTTGTCAGATTTATGATTTCATTACGCCTAACATGTGTACGAAGTTCAAGTAGGATCATGATACTCCGAAGTTCTTGGTATGGTCAAAGAAAATTTTATATTATTGTCTCACCACAGGGAAAAAACTTAAACAGTTGTTGAATTGACTTTTAAGAGAAAAGTGAGAACGGGAAGCAGGCTCAAGCATGTAATGAGCACCCTCACTATGTAAGCTATGCCAGTTATGCTTGTAGGAGGGCGTAGTGGGCAATTGCAGACCCCCTGTCTTCCTCCCTCTTATGTAGGTCAACTAGCTCAAGCTTTCAGATCGATGATCAAAGTCTAGATTGGGCTCAGCCAAAGACCTTTAAGGGCCCAGATGGCCAGAATTACATACCAAAAGAGAAAACAAAGGAGATGTTTTGAAAAAAAAAATGTAAGTGTACATGAATAAGTTATTTTTACTTTATTTAATTACTTGCTCTTTATTCATATGTCTTATACTTATATTTAATTTTTGCAAACAGAATGACATGCACGAGGAAGTCAACCAAGGAACTTTTGCCTAAAGAGACACCGCGATATTTTAACAGCGGCGATCTGGCAAGGAGAAGCACCTTGATCGGGTGAGGGGTTATAGTGGATACATCATTTTGAAGGACGTATATGAACGACCTGACGAGTCTAGGAGGAGACCGAGTGGGGTTATGTCACTGGATGATTTTAGAAAGGTGATCACATCAAAGGTAGAGACCAGTATCGCTGAGCAGGTGAGGAAAGAGACCATGCCACAGATGCAAGCTCAGTTTGATATGATGCAATCACAGATGGCCTCTGTCTTTGAACATTATGGAATGGAGATACTTCAGCAATTTCTTGCCATAGAAATACCTACAGTGGCGAGTCCTTCTAGGAGACCACCGACTTGTAGTAGCCGTCACTCGGTTGATCTCCCGCCATAGCTTGACATTTAGGTATACTTAGTGCCATGTATAGTTGTTGTCGATCGCATTGACTTCATTTCAATTCTTACAGTTAACGTTATTTTCTTCACTTGTATTAAATATCTGAAGAAGCCAAATACGTGGCATCTCATCCTTGTTTGCGATGACAAGACTAAAACTGTGGCCGTGAGGTAATTAGATTTATGTTAAGATATGATGATTATTGGAGTAGTATAATAATATAATAGTTATTGATATTTAGAGTACTTAAATTTACATTCAATATGGTTAGTGTGATTTTAATTCATGGTTTATTTACGTTAGTTTGTAATGTTAGATTACGTTATTGCTAAAGTTTGGAGCAGTAATTGATTGTAGTTTGATTTATATTAAGTTGACAACAGTTGCGTTAAAGTTTATGGAAATTATTAGTGTTGGTGTTGTTCCATCTTGGCTGTAGATTGTGGGCATTTGTTGTTTTAGCTTCGCAGGATGGCAATCGCTATTAATTTCTGGTGTTTTTTGAAAAAATAAATTGAAATCGGTGTCGATTGTTTTAAGAAAACCAACGCCTATACCCAATTCAAAAAATAATAATAAGAATAATAAAAAACCATAGGCTTCGGTTGTTGGTCCACAACCGACGCCTTTTGTTAACTTTAGGCTCGGCCAACAACCGACGCATATACATTGAGAATAAATGTCTCTTATGTAGGCATCGCTGTTACAACCGACGCGTATTCATCATTACAACTGACTCCATTGTGTTTTTTTTGGAGTAGTGTTTGTCACTATAACCTAGAAGTTCAAATTTTAATTTAACGGCACTATTCACTCAATAATACTGAAATCGTTATAACAAAAACGAAATCGTTATGAGTTAATTATTTATTTTTTGTCTTTGATTAGAGTTGTTACCTCCAAGTATTGGTCAATGCTTCTCACAACACATTGAGAAATGTTTATAATTTGTTAGTATAACCTAGAAGTTCAAATTTTAATTTAGTGGCAGTATTCACTCAAAAATATTCAAATTATTATAGCGATTATTAAATCATTATGAGTTAATTATCCATTGTGATTGTTTGATTAGATGTGTCCATATCTAAATACTAGTCAATACGACTCACAACGCATTAAAAGATACTTCTGACTTATCAGTATAACTTAAAAGTTCAAATTTTAATTTAGTGACACTATTCATTCAAAAATATTTAAATCATTATAACGATTATGAAATCGTTATAAGTCAATTATCTGTTGTAGTTGTTTTATTAAAAGTGTTCATATCTAAATACTAGCCAATACGACTCAAACACATTAAAAAATGTTTCTGACTTTAATCTAGAAGTTCAAATTTTAATTTGATTACACTATTCACTAAAAAATACTCAAATTGTTATAATGATATTGTAATCGTGATGAGTTAGTTATCCATTGCAAGTGTTTGATTATAGGCATTCATCTCTAAGAACCTATTTGATCATCTTTATTTGGGAAATTTATAATGAGGAAAGAGGTAGAATGAGAATTGGAAATGTAAAAAGATGTGAAATATGTGGTTGTAATTAAATAGTTGTCAAATAAAATGTTAAATCAATGGTAGATAAATTTATAAATTGGGAGAATAAATAGGATTAAATAAGCTCTAAGTACTTGTCAATATCATAACATATTAAGAAATGTTTATAATTTGTCAGTATAACTTAAAAGTTCAAATTTTAATTTTATGGCACTATTCCCTCAATAATATTTAAATCGTTATAACGATACTGAAATCATTATGTGTTAATTATCCATTTTTTTGTCTTTGGTTAGAGGTGTTCACCTCTAAGTGTTAGTCAATACTACTCACAGTACACTAAGAATTATTTAAAATTTGTCACTACAACTTAGAAGTTCAAATTGTTGATTTAATGGCGATATCGACTCAATACTATTTAAATCGTTATGACGATAATGAAATTGTTATGAGTTGATTATCTATTTTTAGTCTTTGAATAGAGGTGTTCTGTAACATCTTGGGAATTTTTATTCTAGAACCATAAAGTTTTAAAGGTATTGAACTTCATCAATGATGACAATTAGATTAGCTATTAAAGAATTTGACTTAATTTAACAACTTGAGTAGTAAAAGGACCCCGAGTAATGTGATCAACATGCAGTAACTTACCTACAAGACAGCATAAACCTTAAGGAATCCTTAAGAAATAAACAAATGACCAAGGATTAGCCACATCATTACTTCAAATATATGGCGCTAAATGTGTCACGTGCCCCGTTTTAATTGGCGAAATTCAATGATGAATTAAAAACAATTTAATACGGACAATATAAATAGGGCAAAGGTAGGGAAATTCCTAAAAACCATCTAAGCTATTCGAAAGCCTCTCTAAACACCCAAAATAGCTCTATTCGACCAAAAATGTTATGGGTAGGGAAAAGACTTTAAAAACTCCTCAAATATCTAGTTTTACACTTGAAAAATACTATTTCCCATAAATAGAAAGATTCAATTTATAGAAACAATTTAGATTGAGAAATATCAAGACCTTAGAGGTATTTTTCCTCTTAGAATTATTCAAAGCATCTTTGGATAATCAAGAGGCGAGTAACTAGTATTTTGATTCTCTTTCTTTTGTTCATAACGTTTTCATAAGATATGTATGAATTTTGATGTATCCTCATTATGCAAAGAAATTAGTTTGTTGCATTTGAATCATTAGTTAATGTTCTACTCGTTTTACTTTGCTTTGTGTGAATATGACATTGTTATGTGGTCTTGGTTATTTTGGCTATGTGGTAATCTTTGTGGTATTATAGCCTTACTATATGATCTTGGCCATTTTGAATCTTTGAATCATGTATACACTACGAGTAGTAGTTTAATAGTGATAGTGCCCTTTTGCATATATAAAGGCATTGTGCATTCAATGGTTTTCTTTCTTAAACGAAAGGTGAATGAAAATATTTTGTTACTCATTAAATACGTTGCACTTACATCCCTATTTTCCACAGTCTTATAGATAGTTGAAGGCAAAATATTAGTCAAGCAAATCAAGAATCAGAGCATGCTCGAGGATGGAAGTGAATTTTACATATAGAAGGGAGCATCTATAGCTATAGAGATATGTTTTGGCTATAAATATATCTAAGAACAATACACGAGTTTAATACCTTTTATATAAATAAGTATGTCTAAATAAAAGCTTTACTTTCCCATGGTTTGACTTGACCAAATTAATAAATGAAATACTTATTATCATAATCAGTTGTGTTATTTGATCTTTTTCTAAATGTAAATGAAGTTGTGCAAAGTGTTTGTTTTGTAAGTCTAATCCCACAAATTGCACAAAAATGAAATGAAATTAAGCTAAAAAGCTTCCACTCTCGAATATAAATAATATATATATATATATATAATAAGAGAAAAGTGATTAGTAGTAATTTTTCTGCTCAAATTGGGCACTATATGATAACTGGTGTCGTCATGCTGACGTCACTTACATATTTTCATCTCCTTCCTTTTTTATTTATTTTTTTTCCTGCGAAACTCCCGAGAATATTTTACTTGCTACCGTCTCCAACCTCTTTGATCCTCTTACACAATCCCACTCCGGATCTGATCCCGTAATCTTTGGAATCATTTTAATTTAGGAAGATTTGATTTCGTCCCTCGTCTCTCTCCTTTTTTCATTCAATCAATAGAGCTTTCACAATTTAGAGTTTCATTATTCTACGGATACCACTATGTTTCAGCTCCCCGTCTCTCTCCAAAAAAATTGGGAGAAAAATGAGGGATGAAATTCACCCAAATCTTAAGTTGAGTTCTTCATATCTTTTTATTTCTGGTTTAGGTAATCGCGTGTTAATTACACAGAAATTGCTGCCTCTTCAGTTTTTTGGGCTGAACAACACCCGTGAGTGCAAAAAAAGATTCTCTGCTACATATTTTCATTGAAGCTCTCCCACCCATATTGTGTCGTCTGTTTGCTGATTTCGTTTTCTTTCTTCTATGGTTGCTGTCAACCTTTGAAAATCATATATTTTTCTCTTTAAGCCAACTTCACTATTGTTAGGTTTTCCCTTTTTTTCCCATATTCTGTGTTGTGTTGGGGAGTTCGATTGGGTTGCTTAGGCTCCCCGTGTTTGATATAAAACTTCCTCCTGGAGTAATGATGATGTT
>CAVNYN010248703.1:0-12019 GCA_963692815.1 Nyctanthes arbor-tristis
CAATTCGCCAGTCTGAAGTCACAATCACAATCATCATTATTCATCATTCATTCATCAACCAACGACATCACTCATCAGTCATCACCAAGACACAAACATTAAATTAACTCACAAAAATGGACTTACTATGATTTTGTGCTCAATGAAGTAAAATAAAAAACAATCAAGTCTCAACTCTCAACTACAAAAATGAAAAATGAAAAAATAAAATTAGAGTCAGAGAGAGATGGAGCCATGAAGGCTGAAATAAATTAAAAAGATCTGAACAATCAAAGTTCAGAATTAAAATCAATCCTGACCTTGGAGTCTGAAGCGAAGAGGAAGAAGCGAAGAGCTCAGCTGGTGGCAGCCCGCGAAAGCAGTCGAGCAGCGAGCAGGACCCTGCCGCCAGCCAGGAGCAGAAGCAAGTAGCCGAGGGCAGATCGAAGATTATCGCCGGTAGACCGTCAGCACTAGGGAGTCGCGGATTTCACAAGCGCTCGGGACTCGGGACTGTGGGTGTTGTTGTGGAGATTCAAGAAGATTTTGGGATTATTTGGTGAATGACATTCTCGAGCAGTGGAATGGAGGCGAACTGAAGGTTCGAAAATAATTGGAAATTGGGAACTTTTCAACCTTTATTCAGTGTTCTTCGAAAAAAACCCCAAATAGTGTGGTATACACGTGCATCCCAATCCCTCCGGCCCTGAAAACAATTATTATACAAATATGGATTATTATATTTAGGAAATTACAAATATTACTTTAGACAGAAATTTACTAATGGACCAAGGATTTAGACAGAAATTTACTAATGGACCAAGGATTTAGGTCATCTCCAATCATCGTACTCTATTTTATAGTACTAGTACTTTAAAATATAATACAGTAACTCTTATTTTAAAAAATTTCTCCAACTCACATACTCTATATATTCTCTATAACTATTTTTTCTATTTTTCTTTTATTTCCAACCATTATCATATAATGAAAAATAAATAACTATGCATCATATTATTAACGGTACGCAATTAGACCAACATTTTGTACGACTTATATTCAAGCAATACATTTATTTAGACACTAGATTACAAGATAAATTCAAAAATAAAAGTTGCAAATAGACGGAAAAAAATATAACAAGGTCACTACAAATAATAAAATGTACGACAAATAACAAACACATATAGCCGATTGAAGCTTACAAATTTGAATTACTGTATTCCTCCCATATATGGTCGATGAGGGCATCTTGAAGTGCATAATGTGTTGTCTTATCTGATTTTTTGATGGCGTGCCAAGAATTCTTGAAACCGAACATGTTCATCTCGTGCCATTTCCACTACTGGGGAGGGTGCCTCTTGATGATTTGTGATTGGTGCTTCTATATCCCGTTCATATTTAATAATCATGTTATGCATTATAATGCATACAGTCACGACATCATGCATCACACGCTTGCTCCAAACGCGTGCTGGTCTAGAGATTATTCCCCACTTTGATTGTAGAACACTAAATGCTCGTTCTACATCCTTCCTATAGCTTTCTTGTCTAGCTGCAACGTAATTCTTTTTTAGAGTTTGCGGCTCGTGAATTGTTTGAACTAGTGTGGCCCATTTAGGATATATACCATCTGATAAGTAGTATACCATAGTAAATTCTTTTCCTTGTATGACGTAGTTAGCAGGACGTGCTATTCCATTGGCAAGGTTAAAAAAGAAATGTGACCTTCCCAACACATTAATATCGTTGTTTGAACCTGGCATACCAAAATACGCATGCCAAATCCATAGGTCGTAGTCGGCCACGGCTTCCAAAATGATTGTTGGACTTTTACTCCATTCGTCAAAAGCTTCTGCCCAACTTGTTGGCAATTTTTCCACTTCCAGTGTATATAATCAAGGCTACCTAGCATTCCAGGAAATCTACGTTGTCTTCTGATGTGAAGTAATTGTGTAACGTCTTGTTCACTTGGAGATCGAAGATAACAGTCACCAAAAACCTCTACTATTACCCGACAAAACCTTTTTAAACTTTCCATCGCAATGGATTCACCAATCTTAAGGTACTCATCCATTGCATCTGCCGCTATACCGTATGCGAGGATCCGTATTGCGGCAGTTATCTTTTGGTAAGTAGATAACCCCAGTCAGCCCGTCGCATCAACTTTCTGTACAAAGCGATTGTCATGTGATCGGCATCCATAATTCATAAGAATAGCCTCCATGACATTCAGAAACACCATTTGAATTGTGCATCATTGTACAACGGCACCTCTGAAAAATAATCATTGCATAAGCGTTGATCGGCGGCTTCTCGACCACTATTATAAGCCTTATGGCCAGGAATCGAGCCCTTGTGTTGTGGGTTTCTGAGTTGTTGAGAGTACTGGGAGACAACATAAGCATTGGTTTGTATATGCCAGAAAAGCATCTGTTGTTCTTCATTGATGTGTTCAATATCTTGTGTCAAAATTGCACCAAAGTCATCGTCACTCTCAAAAGAGGATCTATGAGACATTAACGCCAGTGTTTGAAGGACCTCCCTCATAAAAACTCATCTTTTAGATCTAAATCTGGAATGACGTTGGGCTGGTGAATTTGGCTATCCAATAGTTACTTTAAATAGGAAATTTTAGGGTAGCTACTAGGAATCCAAGAAGATAAGATCGCGTAATTGACACCGTTGGATTAGATCTCATGGTATTTTGAGCATTGGATCAAAGATCCAGTCAAACCAAATCCTTAAAAAAAAATTGGTAGTGTGTGATACGTTACCTTTCACATTTCTGAAAAATTCAAAAACAACCCACTACTTCTCTGCAACCCACTGTTTCTCTGCAACCCATCATAATTACTATTTCTTTCCTTTATACTACTATTGCTCAATAATAGTTTCAATAATTTCTTTCATTCATCCTCTATATGTCTCATCAAATGCAGTTCTTGTAATACATCTGTCTCGTCGGGTCACATTGTATTTAATTATAAGCGTAGGATCACTATGAACTCAAATGAAATCAAATCAAATCTAGTATATGTCATATATAGCAGATCATATTCATATACCTATATTCATAAAGTTGGATAAATATAACCCCTGCTGTTGGATCAAATCTCGATCAATGTAGATCGTTGGATTATATTTCTTATCGATGCAGTTCTATCTATAAATTGGTAGTGTGTGATGTGTTACCTTTCACACTTCTGCAGAATTCAAAACAACCCATTACTTCTCTGCAACCCACTATTTCTCTACAATCCATCATAGTTACTATTTATTTCATTCATCCTTTATACTTCAAACCAGTAGCTTTTCACAATGAGTTCTCATGGATGTGGTCCTAGTTTCACGATTGAAGAAGACAAATTCTTAACCAATGCTTTTCTTAATGCTTCCCAAAACCCTATAGTCGGTACTAACCAGTCTGAGAAATGGCTCTGGTCATGGGTCTTGGAGGATTACAATGAACTTTGGGGTAGTTCGCCACCCCAACCACGCATATGGAAAGCTTTACAATCTAGATGGACAATAATAAAAGCTGCTATCGCAAAGTTTAGCGGATCTGTTCCTGCAATTGAATTACGAAATCAAAGTGGTACATCTAAAGTGGACATCGTAAGTAATCTTATTTACAAAGTCTTTTACATCTTTTTCTTTTAATGTCCAACTAAAATGCACTCTCTACATGTTTGTAGTTGAAGGATGCGAGGAGCCACTATGCTCTTGATGGAAAATAATTCTTGTTTGACCATATTTGGCCCATGCTGAAAGATAAGGAGAAGTTTATGTCTAATATGAATGCCTCCCTACCGGCCTTTGAACCATATCGAGGTAACTTCCTATCTTCCTAAGACGATTATTTTCCTACTCCAGGTTCTCCAATACCAAATTCACTAGGGCTGTCAGAGTTTTCATTAAACTTGGATTCTGATAATCCTGGGGGGACTTCAGAACGACCAATAGGGGTCACAAAAGCTAAAGCCAAGCAAAAAATGGAAGAAGATCACTCAAGAGCCCTTACTGCTATGGCCAAGTGTAGTGAAAAAATGACAAGTTTCATGGACCGAGCTGAGGTGCAACGACAACAACTCAGCGATGCAGTGTGAGAAAGAAATGCTTTGATGCCTGAAAAAGGAGATATCAAGCTGCTACAGATTGACCTCAGTAGTATGGACGAAGAAGTCCGTCCATACTTGATTCAAGCACGGCAGCGCGTCTTGCAAAAAAAGATGGTGAGAGAGGATAACTCTCAACGCGGTAGTAGTGCATTTGGCCAGTTCTTTGGCGGAACTTCTCCATCTAGGTCAGATTTCCTTGACTACTAGAGCCCGGTGTGATATTTTCACATTCATGTATTTCTTTTACTATTTGTATCGGCATGATTTATTCATCTGTTACGTAGTTTGTGTGTTGTTTATTTTTCGATGCCGTTGTGTGTTACGATATATGTTGCTTCCATTGTACTAGTTTGCTTCTTTGTTTTGTGTAATATATCTTATTTATCTTTATACTCTCGCAAATTAATTTCTTTTCTTTTGTGAAAAATAATACATTGACAAGAACCAAATTAGACAATATAATTTAGATTAAATAAATAATAATTGTTTCGAAATAACATTACATTAAAACGATTAAAGTAAACAAACACACGTGAAATTGTTTAAAAAATGGGTGAAATAAAGCTTGGAAAAAGATAAATTAAAATTAAAAAAATGAAACAACATAAATACAAAGCTTTAGACGTAAAAAAAAAAAGAATAGAAAAAGGAAAAAGAAAAAGCTTGAGACGTGTAAGACATGTTATAAAGGAAAATAAATAAATAAATAAATAAAGCTTGGAATGGCATTTTCGTAAATAAACGGAAATGCCATAGCCTTTCTAGGCACTACAGTGGTGCGCCAAATATGGCGAGCCACTATAGCGCCTGGAAAGCTACCAGGCGCCTTTATAGGACCATTGGATAGAAAATGGTGCTCCAAAATGGAGGAGTTTTACTCCATTTTGGAGCACTATTGGAGTTGGCCTTAGACACAAAACAAATGTAAGAATTTTACCAATAAATATAGGTACGAAAATTACCAACAATTTTAAAGACGGAATATTAGAGACAGATATTTACAAAACATTTAGAGAAAGTGTATTAGTGACAACCAAAAGTTGTTTCTAACTCTGTCTGCACACGCTTTAATCTAATTTAACATAAGTAATTAAAAACTTTGTTGGTAATTTTGTATCTAATCTGATGCTAAAAGCTACAAAGCATCTTTGTAGCTAAATTTCCATTTCTAAAGCCACAATTTCTAGTAGTGATGGTTTTTTATGCATCATCGGGGCCGCCAATGTTTTTCGACCAAGAATCTACCATTGTATGTCAAATGAAGGGCAAGAACAAAAAGAAAGCAAAAGAGCAATAGAATTTGTATCTTGATGATACCGCGAGCTCCCACTTCTTCAATCTATCCAAGGTTAGTTCAATGAATTGACCACAATGTTCATGTTGTTTTTGCTTTTTTACTGCGAAAAGTTGTAGTCGAAACTCGAAAATTACATTTTAATCAAATTTCAGGACAATGCAGGATCCTTTGACAATCAAACGGCAAAAGCTCATGTCCCTACTTTCGCACAATTAGGACGATGTAAGGCAAATTTTGAGGTACTAAATTTGGTTACGTGTTTTATATAAAAATTTTCTAACGCTAATATGGGTGCTATTTATAGTATTCAATATCCCACGTGAATACATGTATTCACACTACATGCATACATGCAACCATGTGGTGTCCATATATATATATATATATATATATATATACATGCACTTACATAGGACATTGAGTGTCATAACTACATGCATATGCATGTGTTGGAAAATTATCGATACTTTACAAAAGGAATGTCGGAGAGCGGAAATGAACCCAACAACATGAATGAGAAAAAATAAATAAGTAACCCCGAAAAGCATGAAAATGAAAGACGAGAAACTCTTCCTGCTGTACCTAAATCCTCCTATGGTCAAATTAGTGTTTGATTTTACGAAAAAGGAAAAATATACTCTCGTTCGTTCCAAATATATAGTCCCCTTTTCTTTTTCATGTGAAGAAAGGTTAAATTTTGCAATCTGTGTTCTTAATTTACTCTTATTTAATGAGTAGAATTTAAAATTGATTGTTCAAACTAAGTATTAAATAGGGATAAATTTGTAAAATAATGAAAATTCGGCTTCTTAATAAAAAAATGGGACTATATTTAGAATATCCCAGAATAGTAGATTATATATCAGGGGCATATATAGGGAATAATATGCATGTGTAATTTTTATCGACAGGGTGAATTGAAAAAAAAAAAGAAAATGAGTCACATCAAACCTTTAATAAAAAGGCAATGAGGTACATAATTGTTTGAATTGTCATAATTGACAGTGCGTATAATCCATAGAGTCCTAATTGTTTAGAGGCCTGATTTGTTTGTTTGTGGGTAGAAGGTTTGCTGGGAAGAAAGAAGCAATAAGAAATGGAAACAGTGTATCTGAGGATCCTATTTGTATCTTTTTTTTTAATTTATTTTTTGTTTCTCTTCCTGTAACTTTCTGCTATCCATCTCATAACGGAATAACCTCAGAGAATATTAACGATATATGCATATATTTATACTAATTTCACGTTTTTTGGAATTTCTTCCATTGTCTCACAATCACGACTTTCAAACGTGCACGGGAACTTGTAGAAGTATACCGGTTTAGGTAGACATGCTTTCTTTGTCATTCTAGTTTATTTTTAATTTTTAGTTTTAACATGTTTTGTTACGACCTGAAATGAACCCAACAACATGAATGAGAAAAAATAAATAAGTAACCCCGAAAAGCATGAAAATGAAAGACAAGAAACTCTTCCTGCTGTACCTAAATCCTCCTATGGTCGAATTAGTGTTTGATTTTACGAAAAAGGAAAAATATACTCTCGTTTGTTCCAAATATATAGTCCCCTTTTCTTTTTCATGTGAAGAAAGGTTAAATTTTGCAATCTGTGTTCTTAATTTACTCTTATTTAATGAGTAGAATTTAAAATTGATTGTTCAAACTAAGTATTAAATAGGGATAAATTTGTAAAATAATGAAAATTTGGCTTCTTAATAAAAAAAAATGGGACTATATTTAGAATATCCCAGAATAGTAGATTATATATCCAGGGCATATATAGGGAATAATATGCATATGTAAGTTTTATTGACAGGGTGAATTGAAAAAAAAAAACAAAAAAAAAAAAAGAAAATGAGTCACATCAAACCTTCAATAAAAAGGCAATCAGGTACATAATTGTTTGAATTGTCATAATTGACAGTGCGTATAATCCATAGAGTCCTAATTGTTTAAAGGCCTGATTTGTTTGTTTGTGGGTAGAAGGTTTGCTGGGAAGAAAGAAGCAATAAGAAATGGAAACAGTGTATCTGAGGATCCTATTTGTATCTTTTTTTAATTTATTTTTTGTTTCTCTTCCTGTAACTTTCTGCTATCCATCTCATAACGGAATAACCTCAGAGAATATTAACGATATATGCATATATTTATACTAATTTCACGTTTTTTGGAATTTCTTCCATTGTCTCACAATCACGACTTTCAAACGTGCACGGGAACTTATAGAAGTATACCGGTTTAGGTAGACATGCTCTCTTTGTCATTCTAGTTTATTTTTAATTTTTAGTTTTAACATGTTTTGTCACGACCTGAATTTTTCTAAATTATTTTCTAATATATGTTTGGTCAAAGTCAAAATTATTGGGTCAAAGTCCAAGTCATCAAAGTGCCAAAAGAGATAAGATAATGATTGGAGGGTTTGTTTGAAAATTTTTAGAAATTAAAGACAAACTTATAAGACTTAAAAGAGTTGAGGGACTTCAAGTGCAAATTTCCCTTTAATACCAAGAAAAGTCTTGCATTTGGGTCAAAGAACACATACAAACACCAAAAACACACACTAACTCACTTTTTCAGCCGAGAAGAAGCAAATAACGGAAGAAGGGAAAAAGAAAAAGAAAAGAAAGGAGAAAGTGGAAAGAAATTGGAGGTCTTGCATTTTTCGATATGGTTTAACACATGAGTATTGGATTTCCTTTCATAAATCCAAAGAGGTAAGTCAAGTGGCGGTTTTTAAGGTTTATGCAATCGGTATTAAGTATTAATCTTGTGGTTTATTTTTATAGATTGAGGCTTGATAAATTGTTCCGTGTGTTATATGAAGGATGAGTTTTAACTTAGTAACTTCAATTGAAAATTTAAGAGAATTGCCATGAATCCTAGAATATGAAATTTGGGGATTTTGTGCATTGTAGTTGGTAAATGTGATTTATAGTGAAATGGTGATGAAAAATAAGTAAATAATGAGTTGAAAATATATTATTTAGTGGATTGTCCTTATTAAATGTGTATGGATGTTGAGGTTGGAGATTATAGTGTAGTATGTTTGAGAAGTGATGTTAGAATAAAAGATGCATTTAATAATGGGCAGTAGTGGGATGTTAAAAATAAGTTTGAATTGATTATTTGTGAATTTTCGTGTTATGACACTTTCGAAGGAATTATGGTGGTACTTTAAGTAAATGGACATTCTTATTATTTCAGGTGGTGACAAGGAGATTGGAAAAGCCTATCAGCCATGCTAGATTGTAGCTATAATTCTATGAGTGGAAAAATAATTTTTTCCAAGTTTTGCACGATTTAACTATTATAGTATTTCATGAAATATTTCATTATTTCTATAGATTCTCAATTTCACAAAAATTGTACTATTACAATTATCATGCTATGTAAATGGTTTACATTATCAGAATAAAGATTTGATAAAAGAATTTATATTATTATGTTATAAAATATTTGTGAAAGCATATTATAAGAATTATTTTCAAAACCACCAAAGTACATGTGTGATCATTACCCGCTCTACATCATGTGATTCGTTCCATAGTGTATTGACCAGTTTAGTGATTACCCGCTCTGTATTGTGTGATTTGTTCCATGGTCCATGACCAGTTATATATAGGTCTTTAAGACCCATCGTCATACACACATAGGCTTTAAGCCGTGTGTGGTGGTGTTTCCCTTTGGGGATTCCTCTGCGCGCGTATGACCAGTTATCCAGTTATTTAGTTATCAGTATCACCCAGTTCAAAGTTGTATGCCTTGTACATTGAGATCACTCTATACACGTGTGTTATTGCTTAACGGTACTTTTGGTGCAAATTTTCTAGCTATAAGAAATTATCTAAGTTTCAGCTTTTATAACTCAATTTACAGCACATTGAGAATTTATATGATTCAGTTCAAGTTTTCAGATTCTATTCATAGTATTCTCAGTGCTTTCATAATTCAATATTTCACTTGCAAGTTAACTAGATGGTTTCTAACGAAATTAGTTATATTCATGTATTACAAAACTCAGAAGAATTTTTCAGAAATTAAATAATATAGAAAGCTATATATATGTCTTTGTGAACTTATCCACTCACTGAGTTACAAGCTCATATATTTTCTAATGTTTTTCTTATCAAGAGGTGATCGAGCTTGAGAGAGTGAGATTTGCTTGCACTATTAGAATTTGCTACCACGTCCAGAATAATATGACATAGTGCGTTGGGAATTATTGTGCATGGATTTGGTTGTAGATTTTTGAGTTTGTCATAGGTTGGATAAGTCCGTTTTACAAGGGAGACTCTGTCAAAATTTTGATAAAATCATTTTAGTCTGAAAGTCTATACAGTTTCAAGACAAGTCTTAGTTTGCCTTGGCGGTGGGTCTAGGTCAAACTAGTATTCATCGTCAGCGCACCCCACGTGTCAGGCCTAGTAGGATGGCCTGGGACGGGGCATGTCATGTGGTATTAGAGCAAAACGATCCTAGAGTCTGAGAATTGCAGTACATGATTTTCTCAACCTGTTTAAATTGCATAGCACTTTTTCTCATAAATTCACAACATTTTGTAGATGATTATACCCCCACATGGTAGACCTAAAAGGAAGGCAGCAGCTCAAGCTCGTCGCACTCCTGGTGAGGGCACTAGTCGAGAGAATGTGGCAGAAGAATCGGTTCATCAGTCTGATGATGATTTAGGGCAGGGCAATGCGTCTCCTCATGGGAATTTGACAGCACAGTTAGCTTCTGCTCTCACTACCTTTTTACTGAGTCGAGGGCATAACACTAGTATTGAACGGGCCAAGAAACTAGGAGTAGAGTATTTTGCCAGTACGGCTGATCCAGCTAATGCTGATGCCTGGTTAAAGAATATTGAACGCATTTTCGACGTCATAGAGTGCCCAGAAGATAAAAAGGTCTGTCTTGCCGCCTTCCTACTTAAGGGTTTAGCTACTGATTGGTGGGACTCCTTCTATGATAGACAGCCAGATCCCAGTGCCATTACATGGGAGGCTTTCAAGACCGGTTTTGATGCGGCTTTCTATCCTTGCTCATTCAGGAGTGAGAAACAGTCAGAGTTCTTGAAGCTAGTACAAGTATCCATGAAAGTGGTTCAGTACCATAGGAAGTTTATGGAATTGCTAAAATATGCCAAGAATTTTGTTCCAGATGAGGGGGACAAGTTTCATAGGTTCGAAGAGGGACTGCGACGAGACGTTGCTGCCACAGTCACCTCATCTTGCCATGAAAATTTAGCGGCACTTGTTGAAGCTGCCAGGAGGGTAGAAAAGTACATGACAGGTGGGAACATCAGAGCAGAAAATGTGAGGCATCAAGGTAGCTCAGATCAAGCAGGTAGCTCCCATGGACAGTCCAAAAAGAACAGACAGGGTTTTTGGCCGGGTGTCAACCAAACCAGTAGTTTCAAGACTCGATCACGAGGTTTTAGTTCTAGCCATAGTTTCGGGAATACTCATAGTCAGCACTCTGTACAGTAGCTTGTTGGACAGCAGTCACAATTTCATCGTACTTACCAGAGGGCTGGACCAGTGCAGGGAGTGGGATCTCGGGGCAACCGGTATCCTCAGTATTAGATTCGTGGGAGGTTCTACCCCAGAGAATGCCTTAAGGAGCTGATGTTTTTTTTCATTGTGGACAGCTAGGACACAAGAGGAAAGAGTGTCCTACTCATGCCTCTCATGCGATCCCCCCTCAGCTAGTTGTAGCTAGTGGGAGTGCCAGACAGGGCCAGATCGGAAGAGCACACGTCTTCAAAAAATTTCAGGGCAATGAGTGTTGGACAGTCTCAGATGGCTGGAAGCAGTAGTGGCAGACCGACAGGCCAGTCAAGGCGTACTCAGACTCAAGGAAAAGTGTATGCTATGACCCAATAAGATGCTCAGGAGTCGCCAAATGTGATTATGGGTACGTTGTCTGTCTTTGTAAATGTGCCCGTACTTTGATTGATTCTGGTGCTACTCATTCTTTTATTTCGCATACATTTGCTGTTCATGCTAATCATATGTTGGAGCCCATAGACAGTAAATTAGTAGTGGCTACCCTAGTGGGTGTATCACTCTTAGCAAATAGTATATATAGAGACTGTGGGGTTAGTATCAGAATTCATGTGTTGAAAGCAAATTTGATACCATTAGGTATACATGATTTTGATATCATCTTGGGCATGGATTCTTTAATTGCAAATTATGATATAGTTGATTGTTTTCATAAGGAAGTATTTAGGAAACCCGGAGAGTCTGAGATTTCTTTTACTGGAGAGCGTAGAATTCTACCATCTTGAATGATATCCGCACTTGAGATCGGAAGAGCATTGCTTCGAAAGGGGTGTGAGTCCGATCTGGCTCATGTAATTGATACCAAGGTTACTAAGCCAAAATTTGAGGATGCCCCAGTTGTGAGGGAATTTCCTAAGGTTTTTCCAGACGATCTCTCTAGATTACTGCCTAACAGGGAGGTAGAGTTTACCACTGATTTGGTCC
Source organism: Nyctanthes arbor-tristis (assembly GCA_963692815.1). NCBI lineage: Eukaryota > Viridiplantae > Streptophyta > Magnoliopsida > Lamiales > Oleaceae > Nyctanthes > Nyctanthes arbor-tristis. The sequence continues at coordinate 11,888 of CAVNYN010248703.1, forward strand.
CAAGGACAGTATCTATATCCCAAGCACCATACAGAATGGCTCCAGCAGAATGGAAGGAGTTGAAAATTCAGTTACAGGAATTGGTGGATAAAGGGTATCCATTGTGTCAGATAGAGATCCTCGATTTACTTC
>CAVNYN010248704.1:0-27602 GCA_963692815.1 Nyctanthes arbor-tristis
GAGTCGACAAGGTGGTGGGAGTGGCAGCCCCCCGGCCCCCTATGGTGGTGGCTTGTACATCGGTGGCCTGACGGCAGAAACTAGGCCGGAAAAACTTGAAGAGTGCAGATCTTGGTTAGCCATTAAAAGCCCTAAATGCTTGACATGCTACGTATGCTTGGCGCGGAGGATAGAAATGAATATCACCAACAAGGTTTAGAACAAGAAGAAAAGGCAACTCGCTGAAAAAGAATCAGTAGACCAAAATCAAACAAAATAAGGAAATCATACGCGTGAGAGCTATAAAAACATGTAATCCAGACATAAGTAAGACATGGAAGATCAAAGATGATTTTCTAGGGTTCAGATGGTATCGATTGAGATGCGATATGAGAAAAGAGAATCGCCATTGCTAGAGAGAGAAACTATTGTGCTGAAAATGATGATTGAACATAAAACGGTGTCATTGTGGCTGGAACATGTGACTTATATATGCAAAAGGAAAAAACGAAAATGACATTATATTGAGCTAGAGAAAATTAAGGAAAACGGGGGCAAAAACAACGCCATATCTGACGACAAAAATGAACAGTTACTCTAAAACTGGCACTTTTAATATAACTAGTGAAGGCACGTGCAAGTATCTATAATATTATATTCTTTAATGCGACTAATCCACAACTCTCAATTGCTTTTCTTTTACCGTTTCATGTGATTGTAGGGCTCCAATTTTTAACCAAAACTAAATCCAACATTGGCATCAACAACTCAAACAACTAGTAAAATAATTAACAGCAACTTTAATGCAATTTCTTCATATGCGGTACCTATTAGAGTACATCACATGATTGGAAACTTGTAATAGAGTTCGGTTCTCCATCAAGTGTAAACTCATCAAATAGCACGAGGGGAAAAATCTAGAAAGTATCATTACTGACTTTGCTTTATCAAAGCCTATTACAACTTACAAATTCACTTGAGCAACAATAAAAGAAAACGATGTGTTTAGCCCTACTCCAATAGGAAAGACAAGAAGACCCCCGTCGAAAAGAGAAGCACCACTTATTAGAATAAGCATGGAATTTCATATCAAAGGAAACCGAACTATCACTGAATGGTTGAAGTACAATGGAGCTTATTCTAGTGGTTTTGGATACGGTATGAGTGTTGGGAAATATAAAAGTAAATTGCTGCAAAATATGAGAATGAACCTGTTTTGAGTAAGCCGATAATCCTTTAGGCTGTGAATCACGTATTGCTTAATAAAAATCTATGGAAAAATGGGTTTCTCCAAAAAGAGACATAATAGTAGACTAAGAACCGTAATATTCATAAGTAACTTCCAAACCCACAGAATGAGCACAAAACTATAGAAATATATAGCATACCCGAGTTCATGTCCACACATAGAATATTCATCTCTCACTTATTCATAACTTATAAATAACACAATACATGAGCATATTATAAGTCACTGCTGAATACCATGAACCTCATTTTCAAGCCTCCATTCAAACAACTGACCAACTGAAATAATGTCCTCGATATTTTGGTAAGTTAGTAGTGAAGAAACAATTTCACTAAGGAAAGATCTTTTTCTAATCATCTTGTGGGCCTTTTTGACATCTCCTCTCTCGTCTTCAAAAAAAAATGAATTAAAGCTTATTTGTGGTAAGTTTGATGAACAAATGACAAGGATTTAATATCTAATTAAAGCAGTTTAATTATAAAACCAGATAAAATTTTTAGTTTTTGAGTGAGGAGAAAATAAATAAATAATAGTGCAAGTGGTAAAGACAAAGTCAATTCAAAGGCAAATGACAAGGATTTAACAAAGCAGTTTAATTATAAAACCAGATAAAAAATTTAGTTTTTGAGTGAGGAGAAAATAAATAAATAACAGTGCAAGTGGTAAAGACAAAGTCAATTCAAAGGCAAATGACAAGGATTTAACATCTAATTAAAGCAGTTTAATTATAAAACCAGATAAAAAATTTAGTTTTTGAGTGAGGAGAAAATAAATAAATAATAGTGCAAGTGGTAATGTCTACCTAAAAAAATAATAATGATAATTAAAAAAAATTATAAACAACAGATCTATCAGAAGTGCACAAGACAAAAACAAAAGGGAAAAAAATATACAAACAGCAATCTGAAACCATATATCTTTACTTCAAATTTGTAAGAAAGAAATCAAGATGCTGTTGCAAGCGCTTCTCCGAAAGATGAAGATTGAGCAAAAATTACAGCAAAATTTGACTGCACTTCTTAGGAACTGGTTCAACTTGACTTGTTACTATCAACTCAGCAACACGCACAACTAAATCATATATTTAGGAACTACAAGTTTCCAGTGAACTATTGCCTTCAACAGTGAAAGTGCAACAGATGAGGCATTCTTTTCAAGGTCAAGAAATAATAGAAATTGGATTAACGTCTGCAACTGCTCTAATTAGAAGCAAAAACAGAGAACAAGCAAGGTCAGGAATCGACAAGCTTACATCATAGATTATTACCCGATTATGTGTATGAAATCAAGCCACCCTTATGCGATTAAATGGAGAGACACGACGATCAGTATCTCCTTTCACAGAAAAGAAAAAGAAAAGATGCAGAGCCTTTGCTAGAGGAATCACAAATAAAGCTGCAGAGCCCTTGCTGGAGGAATCACAGATTTCAATTAGAGGGAGATTAGGGCTTCACATGAACGAAACAGGCAACTTTTGTGAGGAAAATGAAGCACCAAAACAAAAAGAAAAAGGGAAAGAGAGGGCGTGAAACGACGGCATATCAGACGGGAGTTTTGAACAGTGCATTTCAAAATGGTACTTTAAATATATAGTGGACTAGTGGCACGTGCCGTATATATAATATTTTATTATTTAAGGTGGACTCTTTATTAACTTTGTTAATAGATGCAAAATAAATGTGTATATCACTGAATTATATATTTCATAACAATTATGGATAAAGAAACACTATATAAAACTTAAAATGTATCCTCTTAGCAATTGGTTCTTGTATACATCATTTCTACGTATTAATTTGACAAAACCTTGACGCAAGATGGTTTTGTTTTCCTTGCTCACAACTCAGCCAACCACCTAAGGAAAATGAGAAAAATACATGACACAACACTACTTCCATAAGTGACCGTAAGAAACAAAAGCTTACTCAATCCCACTAAAAAGGAATAACTCAAATCTTGTCCTCTCTTCCTCTTCGAAAAGCATTTCGTGGCAGTGCTATTCATGGCTACAAAAAGCTTCGTCACCCCTACAAATAAGAAAAATAGATCACATAGATAATCACATTTGCTTTCTACAAAACATGTAAAGAGTTTGAAGCATTGAATCATTAGAGAAAAGAAATATCAACAATTTTGGCTGAAAAAATAAGTCATTTTGCAGATATATATAAACAGTTATTCATCTTGTTTAGTGATACTATTAACAATTATAACTATTAATGATAGCTGAACCTGATCTAGTACAGTTTAGTTATAATTAATGTGGTTCAACATAACAATTATAGATATTTTCTGAATAATGAGTTCCCATGAAACCACTGCACAAGCAAAGTTGGCTTAACTCAATTGTTTGCGGATCCTAGCCTTGGAATTGAAGTTATGTTTATGAATTATGATTTCAATTGATTTTGTAGTTTTGGATTTCAATAGATTCAGCAGCTATTGAACCACCTACACTGAAAACTATATATGACAATGAGACTTGAAACAAAAGACCACATCTAAAAAATTTTAAGCCATTAAAGACTCAAATGGTAATGGTATGGAGACTGGACTGACCTGCATCACTCAGACAAACATAACACACACTATTCTTTCCAACCTCATTCTCCGATAAATCAAATATTAGGAAAGAATAAAATCCTAGAAATCCTCAAAACAAACAAACAAACAATGATCATAAGTAATTAAAAGAGCTAACATTCGGCTATTAGCATGAGTTCCTTAAGATTTTTCCAATATTAAATTGCTTAATCCCATCGCGTAGAAATGTTACAGACAAGGCAATAAAAGTAGAATCCTACTGAATCAAAGATTTCGAGTCACATTACTCTAACACAATTTATGCACAATGGTATTCAGATTCACAAAAAATTCATGTTACAGCAACGAAAAATTCAAAAAAAGAATTTAGAAATTTTGGGCCTTCTAGATTACTCGCTCATTGCCTTCGACTTTGAACCAAGTTTCAGCACAATGGCTATGAGCAATAGCCAAATCATCCTTACAAGAACAACCCAGCTCAATTGCAGCCCCATCCTCAGGGCTACTATTCAAAAAACTCAAATGGAAAATCCTACGATCTTTCTCACTTCCCCAAACGCACCTTATTTTGGCCAATTTATGAACCCATTTGAGAGCAAGAATTACTAACAGATGAGTTTCTCCCATATTCCAAATCAGCCTCCAAAATCTCCCACACACCCACACCCACATGCAAAGTTCTAATTTAATTATCATAAGAGCCATCACCATCCACAAGGAATAAAACTACGAACAACAAGAACTCTGTTCAGCTTTCAAGGAATAAAAAATCCCCTCCTCATTCTCCTCATTATCCGCTACTATGGTGGTGGGGCTCCGGCTTTGGCAGCCGCATTCTAAGTCTATAGAAGATATTTCTAAGCTTCACATTTTGAAATCATGAAATAGAATACATAGAGCAAAAAATTAAAACTTAAGACTCACTCAAGCGTTCTAGTTGCACCGGCCCCTTAATTATCTCCTCTTTTCAAAGTAACAGGATGTCGGGCTACCCTTTTTGGCCGGCAATCGAAGTGTAGAAATGGGGATGTACATGGAGAATAGGGTCGAAGGAGTACGGATGTAGATTAGGCTTTGCACGCTTTTCTCTTCCATGATGGCAATGCGGTATTTTGTGTGATGGAGCACAGGGAATGGAGAGAAACGAGAGATGGAGATTAGGGCTCTAGGAGGAGAATGGACGACGGTGTCATTTCAGTTGGAATGGGTGAATTTATATGGTGCCAAAAAAAAAAGGGAAAGATGCCAAAACGACACTGTATCAGACGATGGATATGAATAGTGAGACTTCAAGTGGCTCTTATAATGTGTAGTGATAGTGAGACTTCAAGTGGCTCTTTGAATGTGTAGTGAGATATTGGGTTCTTACTGTTGGAATATTGGTGATAAAATTACAATTATTCTCAGGGAAGTGGTAGACTAATGAAATTTTCTTGTTAATAAAATTAATTTTAAGAAATCTGAAAAATCAAATTGAAAGGTACACGTACTTTTATTTCTGTATATTGGGTTCTTACTTTTGGAATATTGGTGATAAAATTACAATTATTCTCAGGGAAGTGGTAGACTAATGAAATTTTCTTGTCAATAAAATTAATTTTAGGAAATCTGAAAAATCAAATTGAAAGGTACACGTACTTTTATAAAATGGACAAATCAACTTGTGATTTCACTTCAAATAATTCCAAAAGGGGTGAGTATTTATTTTCGGGGAAAAAAGGGTATCAGTGTCTATTTATTTAACAGGACAAGGCTAGTTGTATATAACGGGAAAAATAAATTAAGATATCACTAAACAGGGAAAAAAATGCAAGCTAAATTTTAAAAATGTTAAAAATTTAAAAATAAAATAAAATTAATATATGTCGTTACTTTAGACAATCAAGAGTTCCAAGATAATAAAAACATCTCATTTCTCCGTTAAGGGGGGAAAATAATAAAAACATCCCTGACCTGGAGCAAAAATTTTGTTCGTAACTGGCTTTGTTAATAAGTTGATTGTTTGACTGGTGCTGTTTTTGTGTATTTATTAGTTTAGTTTCTTTTACTTTCTTATCATTGTAGTTGGAAAAGAGTTGACCATTTCCCCTTTTATAAGGTGTAATTTGATTCACATGAAATGAAAATCGTATTTTTCTGTTAAAAGGAAAAAAGAAGAAGCAAATTTGACAAAATGGGTGGATGACAGATTGTGGCAGAAGAAAAGTTATCTTATTTTTGGGATGGGAGTTTCCCAGATATTTGCCAAGAAAAGATTCTCATGCCAACATATAAAGAAACATAAGTTCGAGAACGGTTTTAGAGATTGAAAGAGAGAATATAAAAGAAAAGCTATTTGCAATTCTGCATATGTACATTTACAATTGGTAACCAAATTAAGTAGGCATGGCAGGTTTGAAAGATTGGACATGGTCTCAGGCAATCATAATTCATAAATGTGTTAACTAAGGTTGTTTATTGGCTTTGAAGCCAAGCCCCTACTGTTTCAAAAGGAAATTTAATGGATACTAACTTCAAAAAATGTATTAAATAGAAGATCAAAATAAAATTTGAAATCTTCAACAAGATATCAAAAGTGAAACACCACATTGTAGTATAAGATACATTGCAACAAAGATGTCAAATGATACTCATCCAAGTCTTTGTATGTTTGTTGGCTGTTTGAACACCATTCATGTGGAGGCCAAGTTGATCAACTTTGCTAATCTATGAGTATGCCACTCAACCCTCCATGAGCTCAGTATTTGCTTAATGCCATTAATGTACAAAAATGTGATGACATAAATGACAATTGAGACAAAAACTTTATAAAGGTCTGGCTCCTAGAGAAATGTTAGAAAATTGTATGTCTTTGGGGAAGTTATTTTAAAGAGAATGTGTATTAGAGGAAAATGGTGAAATTATGGATCGATAAGCAAAATTATCATATGGAGAGAATATGTGTCTAGAAATGAGTTTGGGCAACAAACCCCCCACCCCCTCCCCCCCCCCCGCCAAAAAAAAAAAGGAAAAAAGAAATAAGGAAAACGTGGTATCCTGAACATTATGATTCACTATGCCAACTTCAATAAGAATTTAGTTGCTTAAGCTAAATCTAAGAAATTAAAAGTAAGAAAATTTTCAAGCACTTCCCAAAAATTTTGTTAAAAAACTTCCCGTCTATGCAGCATGCATGGATGTACGTCACGTGTATTATAAAGTCAAGTCATGTGTACTTTAAATACATATGGCATATATCCATACATACCATATGAATGAGAAGTTTTTAATAAAACTTTCGGGAAGTGCTTGAAAGAGACTAATTAAATATAAATTCCAAATGCCTAAATATGTCAAGTGACAAAGAATACTCTTTGAAGAGCTTGTCCTCCCAAGACGGATTCATATCATCTTCTTCAGTCCTTAGTTACTGACGGATTATGGACTTTTTTTCCAGTTCATTATTAGAATGGTGCAGAATGTTACTAAGTTCTACCTAGGTCGACATAGAGGAACCACATTCAAGGTTTAAAGGACATCAGTCCTATTGTGATGATTTTGTTTTTATTTCCTTTAGAAAAATTTAAACTTGAGATGAATTGCTATTATGCTCTAGGATTAGTTTTAGAGTATCGTACAATTTGTTCAAAGTATAAAGGACCTCAGTTCTATTGTGATAATACTATTTTTATTTGATAATAATAATAATAGAAGTTTTTTTTCTCTTCAGTCCTTACATTGCTCATAATAAAAGTATTCTCATTTTATCTTTTACTTAGTTATTTAAATCATAAGCCTGTAATGACAACAGGACTAAGGTAGCACTACTTATTTCCCTTTTCGTTCTCATTGCCTATTTTCCTGATTACTTTATTCAATATACCAACAAATTGGTGCGCTCTGGATTGGGTATTGTTTGTATTTTGGTATGTGTTTATTTTTCTGATGATTACCAACTTATCTAATAATTGATTTTCATTTATTTTCCTATGTTTTGTTGAATTATATATTTTAATATTTTGGTTTTTAAGTGTGAAAACAAGTTTTGCAAGTTGGGTTTCTGTTTTGCAACGACATTCACCTTTTTTGTTTGTTTCTTTTCATTTTAATTTTCCCTTTGAAATCCTTGACTCATTTCTTCATTCAGTGTTGTTCTTAATTAAATGTTAATTATGCTATCGATTGCACATAAACTTAAATATTGCATAATAGGACTTATATCCCGTAACTGGGGTTAGCAATCGAGACGGGAAAGGAGCCGGAGAATGTGGAAATTTGGGATTTTTCTTAATTATAACTAATAGATTTTGTTTATTTTTTTTGGATTTTCTTTGTTTGTAAATCAGGAATCTATTGTAAAATACTTAGACATTCTACACCTATCAGGAATCTATTGATTAAAAAGAGTTGTTTTTTATTATTGAAGACGGTGAGTGATTTGAGACAGTTGTAACACTGTTGCACTCACTTTTCTATCAAACACTTGTATTTTAAAGAGCTCAATGGTGGCATTTATATACAGTTAATCCCCAAAAATAAAACATAAAAAAATGAATAAAGTAGTTTAACCATTCAGTTTTGCTATCATAATACGTTGGTACTCTTTTCCATGCATTGGTTGGTTTAGTTATTAGATAATAATATGGATCTGTATCTATCAGTAAGAGAATTTATCTTAAATGTATTACATACGAAGCTACCAAACTCTATATCTATATCTATATATACATAAAAGTAGAATAGTTTCCTTTTTACCGTTTCCCGCCTATTTTCACTTGCTAAATCAGGTTAAATCATCTGAGTCATTCACTTTATCTTGCAATCTTGGCCATTCATTTTATTATAAGTTTTTAATTTAATTTAATTTTATATTATTTATTGATATATTTGATTTAGCTTATTATTATCACTATATTTTCCAATTTTCAATCCCAATCACTAAATCAGATTTCATTTTATCCAGAAATATCTCTCTTTTTTATTGAGATTTTAATTACTTCCTCTACCAGGATTCATTCTATCTAAGGTTTCTCAATATCTTTCATTTTACCTTTAAACTTTCCATTCATTATCTTGAGTAGTTATACCTTCGATCGATTTTCTTAATTTTTTGTTTCATTTTATTTCACACCATCTGATTGCTTCCAAATTGGTTCCAATATTCGGAAAATAGGACATGTCATCGAATCAGAAAAGTTAACAATTCAAGGTCATTCGACTGATATTAATTAATAATTGAAAAAATTAATTTTTACCTAAAATAATGTAGTAAAGAATATTTTATTTTATAATTTTTTTTATCTACACCGTTTAAAATTTTTTGAAATTTTATTCATTTTCAAAGAGTCATTGAAAATGCGACTTTAGACATAGAAAGGAAATCTCACATTTGTTATTTAGTAAAAAGAATTGAGGATGTATACGTATATTAAGCTTTTTGGAGATGTCTTATTCATAATAGAGCCTTAACTTATGAGCCTTAAACTCTCAAAAAGTTCAAGATTTTAATAGATCATTATTTAAAAAAAAGGTTTATTGTGAACTACTGAACTGTATTCATCTTTATATCATACTATCAGATTTTTTTGGGATTAGCTCCAGTGTTTGCAAATGTTCAGAACACCAGACTCATTATTGAACCAGAAAAGCAAACGATGCAAGGTTATTAGACCGATTTTAATTTAATAATCGAAATAAATTAATTTTTACCTAAAATAATATGGAAAAAGAATATTCAATTTTATAATTTTTTGATCTATACCATTTAAAAAAATTTAAAATCTTATTCCTTTTTTAAAAGCCATTGAAAATGTGATTTTGGGTATAGAAAATGAATCCGACATTGGTTATTTAGTGAACAAAATTGAGGATGTAGGTCTATATTAAGCTACTTAGGAAAAAATTATTCATAATAGGCCTTAACTTATGAGCCTTGAGCATCTAAAATGTTAAAACGTTTTAGTAGATTATTATTGAAAAAAATGTTTATTGTGAACCGATGAACCGTATCTGTGTTTATCTCACATCGTCAAATTGTTTTCCAAACTGGTTCTAATATTCGCAAATATTAAGAAAATCGGACCATCATCGAACTAGAAAAGCTAACGGTTCAAGGTTCAAAAGGTCAAATCAGGTCGAACCAAAGTCGAACCGGTTTTAATTTAAAACTTAAAAAATAAATGGTAAACTTTATACAATTATCAAATAATTAGCAAATCTCAATAAAAGTGCAATTAAGTGACTTTTGGGCATTATAGTAGAATTTCATCATGGATTTGTCATTAAAATATGTTGAAATTAAAAAAAAAAGTTGAAATTTTATTCATTTTCTAAGAACCATTGGAATTGTGACTTTGGCATAGAAAGAGAATCCTACATTAGTCATTTAGTGAAAAGAATTGAGGATGTATACTTATATTAAGCTACTTAGGGAATGGTAATTCATAATAAGGCCTTAACTTATAGGACTTGAGCTTTTAAAAAGTTTAAAATTTTAATGGATCATTATTGAAAAAACTTTCTTGTGAACCTGTAAATCGTATTTTGTTTATCTCGCACCGTTGAATTGCTTTTTAGATTGATTCCAATATTCGCCAATGTTTAAAAAATATGACCGGTCATCGAACTGAAAAAGCTAACCGTTCAAGGTTTAAAAGGTAAAATCGGGTCGAGCCGAGATTGAACTGGTTTTAATTAAAAACTTAAAAAATAAATGCTAAAATTTATAAAATTGTCAAATAATTAGCAAAACTTAATAAAAGTGTAACTAAGTGACCCTTGGGTACTATAATTGAATTCCCACATTGATTTGTCATTAAAAATGTTAAAATTTTATTCATTTTTTAAAGGTCATTGAAAATGTGACTTTGAGCATAGCAAAGGGGTCCCACGTTGGTTATTCAGTGGAAATAATTAAGAATGTATATTTATATTAAGCTACTTGGATAATGGTTATGCATAATAGAGCCTTAACTTATGGGCCTTGAGCTTCTAAAAAGTTTAAAATTTTAATTGATCATTATTAAAAAAAATTTATTGTTGACTAGTGAACCATATCCGTGTTTATCTCACATCGTCGGATTGCTTTTCAGATTGGTTCCAATATTTGCTAATATTAAAAAAAACATACCGACCAACGAACCAGAAAGGCTAACAGTTCAAGGTTCAAAAGGTCAAATCGAATATAACCGGTTTTAATTAAAAACTTAATAAATAAATGATAAAATTTATCAAATTGTAAAATAATTCACAAAACTCTATAGTAAAAGTGCAATTGAGTGATTTTTGGGCATTACAATTGAATTCACATATAGATTTATCAATAAAAAATGTTGAAATTTTATTCTTTTTTTAAGAGCATTTGAAAATATAATTTTGGGCATAGAAACGAAATCCCATATTGGTCATTTAATGATAAGAATTGATGATAAATGCATATATTAAGTTACTTGGAGAATGATTATGCATAAGAGGGTCTTAACTTATGGGCCTTGAACTTCCAAAAAGTTCAAAATTTTAATGGATTATTATTAAAAAAAAAGTTATTGTAAACTGGTAAATCATATCCTATTTATTTCACATCATCATATTACTTTTCGGATTGGATCTAGTATTCGTAAATGTTTAGAAAATTAGGCTGGTCATCGAACTGGAAAATTTACAGTTCAAGGTTTAAAAAGTCGAATCGGGTTGAACCGTGGTCGAACTGGTTTTAAATAAAAACTTAAAAAACAAATGCGAAAATTTATAAAATTGTCAAATAATTACCAAAACTCAATAAAAGTGAGGTAAGTGACTGTTAGGCATTATAAGTAACAATGCGACTTTGGCCATAACAAGGGAGTCCCACGCTGGTTATTTAGTCAAAAGAATTGAGTATGTATGTCTATATTAAGTTACTTGGAGAAGGGTTACGCATAATAGAGTCTTAGTTATGGGCATTGGGCTTTCAAAATGTTCAAAATTTTAATGGATCATAATTGAAAAAAAAAACTTTATTATGAACCGATAAACTGTATATGTATTTATCTCGCAATGTCAAATTGCTTTCCAGATTGATTACGATATTCGCCAATTCCTGATTTTTCTAATTGAACTGGTCATGCATGACGATTCAATTGCTTAAACATTGACCAAATTATGTTAACATATTAAAATATTTAGTATGTAGAAGGCTTATGTTAAAAAAAATTAGATATCATTAATACATATTAGAAACATTAAAAAAACCAAACGGGGCAATAGATGACACGTGCATTTTGTAGAAAAAATTGTTGTTCACTTGTAGACAATTTTATATAGATATTTTGAGAGTTATAAATTAAAAAGGTTCGAAAATTATGATTTGTGTTAAAAATGGCCAAACAACAAATTCTATGTAATATATGTATTATCCTTCATCATTTATTCAAGCTATGTTTATCGGATGTAACATGTTTTCTCGTGCGTTATACACTGGCAGCCTAATGCAAAATTCAAAAATTATACACTGGCAGCCTAATGAAATATATTGTATTGAGAGTAGCACCTATATTTTTTCACACACATCAACGATCAAATATTATAACTTAAAATATTTTTATACAATAATGTTTAATCCTCTTGAATTGTTTATATTATTTGATATTATCATCATGTACAACGCACGAGTAAAATAACTAGTTATTTAATAAATAGAGGACACCAAACTTTCTTAGTTAAAAACTTGAAATCCAATTTAATACTGACGATGCTTAAATCATTCACTTATTGAATTATCAATCACTCCACAAATTAAAGTGTGTGGGCATAATTCAAATCTAATCACTCATTGGACAGATACGCGAAGTGATGCCCACGCCTGTACTTATTTTGAGCTAAACTAATAATAGTGTTAAATTTTTATTACTTTCAAATTGGGGTTGGGATTTCTAATTTTCACACATTTGAATATGGTATTGCTGATTGTTTTTTCTAGGCTACTAAATCTCTACGTTCGTGTAGATAGGTAAACAATAAAATGTCAAACAAAAAATGTTACAAGATAAATTCTCGAACTTAGTGATTATTTTTTATTGAATACTAATGTTAATTTTGGATGATTATCTCAAGTAACTCTTTGTGCCTTTTTCCATTTTATAAAGATATTTTGTAATAGCTTAGCATTGTTTATTGTTGACGAATCAATATTATTATCAGTATTTTATTTTGTGTCTTTTTTTAAATTATCATAGTTCTTATTAAACTGTATTTTTAGATGGTTTTTCTAATTGTATACAATAAGCACCAGGGTTTGCTTATTATTCCTATACGTTTGCTATTACATATTATTTGCTATTGTACAATTTACATTCTATTTATTCAAGTTACATTTTTTGTATCCATTTTATGACATCAAGCATTAATTCCTATCACACTATTTTTGAAGTATAGTATTTTTACTAAATAACTATCCCTGTATCACATTGGTGAAAAATCTAGTTTTATTATTAGTTACGAGTAGTTAGCAAAGGGTAATGTTAGATGCTCAACATCCAATGCATTCAAACTTTTTGCATATATAATATGATTGCCCTCTCTTATGGTATTGATTTAATTTACAACATATGGACAATAAATCTAATCTTTGAGATTTTCTCAAAATCCTGCCTCCGTGGGGCCTCATGAATATGTTCTCGTCACTTCTTGAACGCTCAATTGATAAATATGTAAGAGAATATATAAGTGAGTAGTAACTGTTGAAAAAGAAAAATGTAGAGACGTACTGTGTTTTCTTGATCAATCGAGAAATGATGGAACTTATAATGATGGAGCATCACTAGGATTGTATTGAGTAGGAAATTGGTTGCCATGATCCATACTCATAACTAGGTTACTCAAATGCAGAGGCGGATTTAAGGGGTAGTCACCCTCTTCCAAGACGACCTCTGTTTTAGAAAAACTTTTTAAAAAAAAATTCCTCTTATAACCTTTGGAAAACCGAAAAAAAAAAAATGAAAATAGTGCTTTGACTGCCCTTTGGAAACCACAAAAAAAAAATTGAAAATAGTGTTTTGACTATCTCTTCTATCATTTTCTGGCTACGCCTTTACTCAAGGACTTTTGATATCTGTAGAATAAGGTTAGGCACGATTCAATTATTAAGATACTTCTCGATCGAGCTTATCCATCTTTATCTTAACTGAATTCTCATGCAACTGGGATATGCAGAGTCACAGTACCTGAAGGGCTGAAAGCCTGAAAAGAACTCATCATTTCTCTGTCTATTTTAGGAACCGTTCGTCTTAATGCAACTACTATTTCCAGTAGTGATAGATTTGTCACATCACTTTTTTGTTGCATCGCTATAAGCCATGACATTTTTGGCTTGTGTGGTCCTTTTATTGTGATTGGAGCACCAAAATATATTTTGGTCCATTAGAGCATATCTAATCTCTGAAATTATACTTTGGTCCATTAGAACATATCTAGTGCTCTGAAAAATGGACATGATGCATTTGAGGAGAGAGGAAAACACAAAAAAAAAAAAAAAATTGTGGGTCTCGTAATTTTATCTATTTTCATTTTCTTTTAATCATTTTTCTCTCATTTACACTATTTTTCCTCGCTTTTCCTCCCCTGAGTCCCGTGCAAGGTCTACAAATACACCATCACCTTCACATTCTCCACTACTATTTTATCATTATTTTTGAATTTATCTCAATCTCTATCCTCTTTTTCATTTTTTCCCATTTTTTTCCTTACAACTCATTGTATTCTTATTTACTTAAAATAATTATCTTCTATCTATCTCTCTCTTCCACATCACTCTCACAATCCACCCTCCCATTGAAGATGCTCTTACAAGGAATCTATGTCCATGTGAATTTATCTTCTATCCGAAAAGGGATTGGGATGTGCTAGTTTTGATCTCCCCTAGACATCTGCTGAGATTTGTACCGTTAAATACTTATATGATGGGAGATTATTGGAAACTCACATGTGAGTTCCATCCACATATGAGTTTCAAGTCATCTTCCACCATACAAATGTCTGACGATATAATAGTGTTAGACGTCTGATGGGAGATCATTTTATGAAAAATGCTCTAACCCGCAAGGATCTAAATTTTTAAAGAGTAATAATTTGGGTGCATTTTTAAAAATTCTTTTCTTTGTGGTTGAATTGTACTCTAATAGTTAAGATACTTACTTTTTGAGTCAAATGTTATGAGTTCGAACCACACATATCCCTCCGTTATATTTAAAAAAAAAACAACGGGTTTTCTTTTTTAAGCATTGAATTTTATGTATTTTTCTTTTACCATGATCGTTACTTTTTAATAATATGGTAAATTTAAATCTGACCAATAGATAATATCTCTATTTGTTAACTGATAAAAAGTAAGAGATTGTTTGATTCTCATTATTTCTCTAAATTTGGGAAAATTATAATGAGTAGAGAGATAGAATGTGTATTAGAGATGTTAAAAATATTTAAAATATATAGTTGTAATTGAATAATTATCAAATCAAATATTAAATCAGTAATCTATAAAATTATAAATGGAGAGATTATTGAGAACCAAACAACAGCTAAATCAAATGGCAACTCTACACTTGATAGATACACGCCTATCCCTCACAAGTGGTGGTTCACATCATATTATTGGAACCTAATGACCTACATAGGCACACCCTAAAGTAGGTAGGAGTTTTTCTAAGAAGACAGATCTGTCTCCAATTTTGGAGACAAATTTGTCTAGGTGGCGCTAACTGAATGCCACCTGGAGCCATGAGGCTGCACACTCTAACTTTAGAGACAGATTTGTTTTCTTAGAAAGACTCAAGTAGGCAAGAGGTAATTTTTAAATGACTTGTTAAGATGATGGTAATGATCTCGCCAGATGTATGGCCAGATTATCTGGCTATACACATGTGGTGAGGGATTATTGGGACAGTTATGTGAGCCCTATATGGTATTTAGGTCTCTCCAATAATCTCCTGATATGTGTATATATGACGGAATAATCTCGCTATATATCTGGCGGGAGATAGATGTGGTATGAACGTTGTTCTAATTTGACGTAAATATTCAACCATTTTTTATTTTTTAAGTTTTAAACTGAAAATAGTCTATCAAGACTTTAATAGCCTAATAGTATTCTTGTTAGTTGTTTAGATTCTTGGTCAGTGGTTTCATTCCCCTTCCCTACAATTCTTGTAAAGTCCCCAACAAAAAAAAAAAAAAGAAAAAAATAATCTGAGAATGGTCTAATCGATGAATAGTTTGTTTTCTATTATTATTAATTTATTATTATCATTGATATATTGAAGAATAATTAATAAGTAAATTCCACTAATTCATTATTAAGGGATGAATATGTATTTATTTTAAAACTCTTTCTTTTATAAGCTTTTATTCTTTTAAGAGCAAGGACTTGTGTTTTCTCACTTAAAGAAAAAGGTAAAGAAACGTGCGATACAAATGAAAACTTGTTTTTCTTCTAGTCGATGCCATATTAATGGGTCGACTTTGAAGCCAATTTGCATTATTCAGCCATTCACTATCATTCAAATAGTCGATTGTTCATCATGTCTCACTCAGTCATTTCCATGCTCTCCAAATTTGGCTGATCTTTGCTTTTTGTTTGCCGGAGGAAAAAGTAGTGCTAAAGGAAGTTCTCGAGTCATCTAGGTTTGAGTTTTGAGGTAGAAAGAGTCAGTTTTTCAGTGAACTAGGGGTAAAAGCATATTTATTACCGAGAAACTTCTTTTTCGACAATGTGAAAGTTCTACAACGATCAGGGTTTAAGTTTCGCGTAATCTAAACACGTTTAGACACGAAAGGTGTACTTTACATTTTACTCCTTGACATGACATGTTTATTTTTTATTGCAAGAGAATTTAAAAACGTTTGTTTATGCTTAAGAGAAATTCTATCTTCACAGTTTAGTGATTGGAAGGCCAGGTATGTAATAAAATCTATTCTTGTTTTAGGTCGAGACAGCATCATTACACCGGTCTCAATGTGTTCTATCTTCAAGGGAAACAATTAGCTCCGTTGGTCGTACTATAACAAAGGTGAGCTGTATTATACGCACAATTAAACCCTTTATATAATATATATATATATTACAAGATTTTAGAAAAAAAAAAATTCCAATTTGGGGGGTCAGCCCCACCATGACCCCCACCCCAACCTCCGCCAGTGAAAATTGGCGCCGCATTTCTAACCTATACATCTTTCTAGTCTCAACAACTCTACTAGCACAAGCAAGTATTTTAAACCGTCCAAACTTTTCTACGCATCAGGTTAGAATTTATACCACCTATATTTCCCAACCAAATCGAGAAAATTTTAGTACCGCCTCAACTTCTCTAACAAACACACGATGCTCAATCAGATTGTCCTTGTACCTACCCTTTGATAATCAATTAAGTGCTAATTAACAGGCATAACCCCACCATTAAAAATAAAGGAGACTGTTAAAACAAGGCCAAGTCAATAATGGAACAAACGCTCAATTGACCCTTCAATTCTCTCAAAAGTTATCTTCTACCTAACAATCCTACCTACCAATTGAAATTATTCAAGTGTAAGAGTAAAGAAAATAACACATGATGTCTTGCTTGAAAAAGTTGCATGTTTGCAGAGGAGGATTGAACAGAACTTGACAACATTGAAGGCAAAAAAACCAGATCGGAAGATCAGATGTATCAAGTATTGATGTTTCCTCGTCAACCCAAAAAGATGCAACAACATTACAAGATAACCCGAGGAGGCGGGAGATGGAAATCTATAATAAAACCAGATGTTAAGTATCATTATGATACCATATAACAACCATTAATGTGATCACATCTTCACCTTTCCACATCACATCACATCAGCAGTTAATATTATAACATAACAGCGGTAGAAATCCATGCCTGGGCTCAAAGACACCTTTCTAACACTGGATTCTCAGCACGTGAAGAAAACATGGTTCATACTAGTACTCAGAAGCATATAATTTTGCAGAGGAAAAATAACCTATGTAATGTAATGTAATAAATAAATATAAGAACGATCATGTAGCAAGTAACAAACATCGCATTACAGAGGCTTCAGTTTTCAACAATCCACAAAATCCATACAGAATCTTAAAATTGGTTCAGAATTAGGAGACTTGAAAGATCACTTAAACCAAATAGCCTTATGTACTGCTTATTTAACCAACCAGTCTCTTACAGCACCATTAAAGCCAAAGCATGCTTCAACTTCCGTCCACCTCGATCATCAACAGACCTAATAAGAAGCAAGAGGGAAACCCAGAAACCAGTTACATGTGATCAAGCGCTAACTGGATTACAGAACAATATTAAGAGCAACGCAAGTGAAAAATTTCACTAACATATGGCCTTATATACAGAAACCGAGAAAGAGGCACGAAGCCTTGGGGCTCAGTAAACTCCACCCAACATGACAGGAACGTCATCAAATGTCCAAAGATCCATTTCGTTCCCACCATCTTGAATTGCATCTCCGTTGAGGAAGGCATCAAGTGAAGCTTCCCAATTGGCATCAAGATATGGCATCTGGAAGGGCTTCATCTGCGACTCAAATGACGAACTGTCTCCAGAGAGATTGTTAACAGTTTTTCCAGAAACAGGAACCAGATCTCCTGAATCTGACTTCAGTTTTTTTGCAGGGCTAGCATCCTCCAGAAATTGAGCTTGATTGTCTTCAACAGCAGCAGATAGAACAGACGAAATTTCTGGAGTTTTAGCACAGTTTTCTCCCCAACCAAAGTCTGAGCAGTCAAAAGAGTTGCTTTCCTGATCAGAGCTGAAGTAAATACTAATGCCATCAGAAGGGGCAAGTGATTGTTGTCCCACATCAACCTGGGAAGGATAGACATCAACATTGCCAAATTGATTTGTTGGGGGTTTCTCTTCTGGGAAGCCAAATGAACTATAACTTTCATTACCCAGCATATTCACGAAAGTCGTGTTCTGATTCATGCTTGGCTGAAGATACTCTGAGCTTTCATTAAGAAGTCCTTCACGAGGTTTCACTTTTCCTGCGGGCTTTGAGGCAAAAGCTGGAGCATCCTCAGGAAAATTTACCTTAGCCTTTTTGCCCCTGATCCTCCGAGCCTCAGCATCATAAGCTCTTGCAGCTTCCTCAGCAGTGTTGAAAGTACCAAGCCAAACTCGGACCCCTTTTCTAGGGTCTCTGATCTCAGCAGCCCATTTACCCCATGGACGTTGCCGGATACCTCTATACTGATTTTTCCTCTTCCTCTTCGATGACTTTTCAGTATCCTCTTCAGATTCAGTAGACTCTGCAGATTTGGAACCTTTACCAGAATAAAGGCAAAAGAAGAAGATTATTTACTAAGTTAAAGGCCAAAGCACAAGTTGCAAAAACAGAAGAGTAAAATTAGGAAACGAACCACTAAGGAAAATGGACAAAGGATTTCAATTCATCTACTCCAAGTACTTAAGTAGCACCTGATAGTAAATAGAAGAAATAACGAAACAACACCAAGTTCTTGATTCAAAGAATGCTTCAATTTAGATCGATCGATCTCCAAATTCAGATACCAAATATGGTGAAATTTTTTTATCATAGAGTACCATTGATATCATGGAAAAATAAGAACCACAAGATATTACAACCTAGAAAGTATAAATAAGGTGCAAAACTTCAATTATCAGAGTTGAGACTTTCTTTTGCACTGACATCAAAAAGAAATAAAAAATCTCAAACGCGTAAGTTTCACGGTAGCACAACTAAATTGTGTTTATGACCCTGAAAAATTTTCAATCCCACAGCAAAATAAACAAAAGAAGAATTGCAAACCAACTATTATTTTCAGTTTCAGAATCATAAAAATTATACAAAATTGTCTAATCTATGCCAAAAGTCTAAGGGCTAAAGAAGAAACAAAAAGAGAAGTGGCAACAGAAAACATTAAATAAATAAAAAAAAAGAAAGAGAAAAAAAGGACAACATGAAATATGACTGTCTTTACTGGTGGATTCAGATTTGAGTACTAACAGAGAGAAAAATTTCATCCCACAATAAAAAGTTTCTTTTTAGAAAGGAAAGAAACAAAGGAAGAAGAGAACCATTTTTTTCCTGAAAAACTGTTCAAGAAACAGACAGATTCTTGGAAGAAGTGGATACCCAAAAACAAAGGTTTGGGCAATCCAGGCACCTTTTTTAACTTTTTAGATTAAGGACAGCAAAAAGAAAGAGAAAACCCTAAAAAGCAGCAATCATCTCTCATTAAAACAAAGCCAGAAACATCAGATTGTTTTGATACAAAATCTTTCACAGAATTTCCGCAAGTCCATTAATTTATTAATAACTAGCAAAATATAATCCTTTCCTAACCCTAAATCTTTCAGCCTAAACATTTTATCAAGTAATTGGTATGCCCTCGGGCCTCGCCCAAAGGGCCCAAAAAAAAAAGTCCAGAAACCAATAATCTGAAGCATTCTCACTTAACAAATACAGCAGAGAACTGATACTAAAACACAAAACCAAGAAAAAATCTTACTAAAAACGAAAAGCCAACCAGGAAATGGGGGAAAAGAAAACATTACCTCGTACTCCAGAGTTTTTGTTAGCAGAGAAAGCATAGGGCTTGACATCGATCTCCTCTTCCTCGTCGGAATAATCCTTAAAGCCCTGAAAGTCGGCTTCGAAATCATCGTCCAAGTCAATAACCGGCTTAGATCTCAGTGGTTTTGAGTGATACCTCCCCGTCATCTTCTTCTTGCCGGTCATCAGATCGGCGGCGCCACTGCCCCATAGCAAGTCAGCCGTCAGCTTGCGAGACGATCGGCTCGGCGGCAACAAATCCGATATTACAGCTCCTCCACACATTTCTGATTCTTTGCTTTTTCAATGGATTCTTTCTTCAATGGAATGGAACTCTTGGGTATCAAAATATTGCAGATTTTCCAAAGGAAAAAAGAAGTGATTTTTCATATATAATTGGGATGGGATGGAATGGGATGGGAGCCAGGTCAGTTTGTTTTATAGTAGGTGAGTAAAAAGAGGATGGGCAAGAAATCGGTAGGAACGAGGTGGCATCAGGCGTGAATTGTCTTTTATGCCCTTTATCGAGTATTTATTTACGGTCCAAGGTCCGTGTTGACCGACATGCCCTTTAGGAATGGCAATGGGACGGGTATTACCCGATACCCGATAGTACCCGCCCCCCCAAGATACCCGGTTTTTTTTTTTTTGAAAAAATATTTTATTCTCTATGAAATTTCAAAGCTAGATACCAAAGATGAAATTGACATGATATTTAAGATGATTTTTCATATAGTTTTAATTTCATTTTTTTCTATATTTTTTTAATTATTTCTTAACGGGGCGGGAAACGGGTATTTTTTTGTACCCGTCCCGTACCCTCCCTGTACTTGATTTAATTGGGTACGGGGCGAAGGATTTCTTAACCGGGGAACTGAGGAAGACATACCCACCCCGAACCCGCCTCATTGTCATTCCTAATGCCCTTGCTCTTTCATTTCTGGAGAACAGAGACCTCCAGCTCCCCTCCCCAATTGAAAATGATGTCATAAATAAACATTTTATTTTTATTTTCTAAGTATATTTCGGTAAGGGTTAATTTCACAAAAAGTCCCCAACCTTTGAGTTTAAAATCGAATAGGTCCTCAACCTTTTTTCTCTCTCTTAGGTTCTCAATTTTTTATAAATACTCACAATAAGTCTCTCTTGTCACTATTCCCTCAACTTTTATAAAAAAATGACTATTATACCCTTTAACCTTGTAATTTTAAAAACAAAACATTTAAAAATATTAAAAATAATTAAAAAAAACAAAACACCCACCTACCTCAACCTTTTTTTCTTATCTTTTAGGTCCCTAACTTTTCATAAATACTCACAATAGATCCCTCTTGTCACTATTCCCTCAACTTTTATAAAAAATAACGATTATATCCTTTGGCCTTTTAAGTTTAAAAACAAAACATTTAAAAATATTAAAAATAATTAAAAAAACAAAACATCCACCTACCCCACCCCTACCCCTACCCCTACCCCTCCCAAGAGAGCTGCTGGAAATGGCTACTGGAGCCATTTCCGATGGCCAAAAAGCTGCTGCCATTTCTGACATCAGATATGAGAG
Organism: Nyctanthes arbor-tristis; assembly: GCA_963692815.1. NCBI lineage: Eukaryota > Viridiplantae > Streptophyta > Magnoliopsida > Lamiales > Oleaceae > Nyctanthes > Nyctanthes arbor-tristis. The sequence goes on from CAVNYN010248704.1 coordinate 21,867, forward strand.
GTAGATCCCCTCATTTTGCTGCCCCATTTCCGGCTGCAAAATTGGGGGTGGATCCCCTCATTTTGCTGTAGGAAATGGGCAGCAAATTGGGGAGATCCACCCCCCATTTTAACTCTTGGAATAGCAGGAAAAATGCTGTCATTTTTTACAGTAAAAAACTACCAGAAATGGGCAACAAAATGGGGAGATCCACCCCCATATCCGCTGCCGGAAACTGCTGCAGTTTTTGGCAGCTTTTTGGCCGCCAGAAAAATGGCTCCGGCAGCCATTTTCGGCTGCCCCCTTGGAAGGGTGGGGTGGGGTGGGTTTTTTAATTTTTTATTATTTTTAATATTTTTAAATGTTTTTTTAAAAATTAAAAGACTAAAGGATATAATAGTCATTTTCTATGAATAGTTGATGGAATAGTGACAAGAGGGACCTATTATGCGCATTTATAAGAGGTTGGGGACCCAGGAGAGTGAAAAAAGATTGGAACCTATCCGTCTCTAAATTCAAAGTTGGAGACCTTTTGTGAAATTAACCTTTTCGGTAATTCAATTTCAATTCACCTTGCATTTTCTGCTCGTTTTATGTGTCATTTTGCGTCAATCTTATAGATTCAAACTCTGATGATTTTATAAAGGAATTGAACTCATAATATGACAATTACTAATACGATATCTTGCAATAAAGAGGTTAGTATTTCTTTTTTATTGAGTCAAGTTGTAACCGTTAATTTTTTTTCCTCATTTAGCAGCCGAATTTAATAAATGTTTGAAATCCATAAAATTATTTAAAATAATAAAAAAGAGTAAAATTACTAAAAGATTTTTAGCTGAAGAGTTTTTCCGTCTGAATTTATCAAACTTAGATCATTCTACAACTCTTGTTCTAATTCAACACCACGTAACTAAATTAGTCTATAGATTATTCTTATTTTTTGGAGTCAAATTCCACAACAATTGGTCCAAGTTTGAAAACAAGGAGAGTAAAAGAAGAATTTAAAAGACCTTTATCTCTTTTACCATAGAAAAACATTTGTCGTGTGACAATTGTATGTCACAAAGTTGTGTAAACCGTGGAACACTTACGAAACACTGATTTTGTCATTAGGGCTTATCCATGTGTTGACTCGTAATAATAATAGGAAAGCTTTTTTACATCATCAATTATTACAAATTAAGCTTTTTTAAGTTTATTATTATTATTATTATTATTATTATTATTATTATTATTATTATCCTGTCTACTAAATATATATATATATTCTTAAAAGCGTAGATTTGAAATTTGTATTTACATTTTTCATTTTCCTTTTTTTTTTTAACCGATACATTTTTCATCTTGTTATTTATATTAGTATTGATAATTATTCATGTCTAAATTAAAGCTTGGTATCATTTTCCCCACTTTATGACTATACTTTTTAAAAAACTATAGAACTCACCAGAAGTACACATGGCAAGAGTTTATTAAACAACCCTATGTGAGTTATATAATAATCTCTCATCATATATGCATCTAACGAGATAATCACGTCATTAATAATTCTTATGCATATGAGATGGAAATTTTCTAATACTTTTGAAATGTGTCGTTACAGTATCTTCCGTCTGAGGTGAATGTATAGAAGCATGTCACACAAGCCATAAGCTTACCAATAGCTAATGATCGTCTACAAGAATTTTGGGAGAAAATCTTTTTTAATTTTTTTTAAACTTGGTGGAAGATTAAAATTTATAATATAATAAAAAAGAGATGATGTTATATCAAGGTACGTAACTTTATTTGTTCTTGAAACACGTCTCATCTACATATACAAAAATAGATTTTTGATAATTATTTTTATGGCTAAAATAGATTTTTGATAATTCTTTTTATGGCTATCTTACCACTTACAAGTAGATGATACTAGTTTGGTTCGGACAGAAAGAATTTGTTATATTTTAATTTGACAAGACAAAATATAGAAAATCATGATAATGAGCTCATCGGTAACAATTGGAAAACCTTATTTCCTTATCCCATATTAGTAACTTTCGTACTCAAAGAAATTACATTTTTTTGACTTCAAAAAAAAAAAAAGAAATTACATTTTTTGTTACTTTCATCGACAAGTTACATGGTATTTGTTTTCTTCAATTAGACATAGTATGTTATCCTATAAGTAAAAAAAGTTAATTTTAGCTACCCTCGTGACGATTCGAGAAATTTCTAAAAGGTGACTTGCTCCATGTCTAATCATATGCCTAAGTGTTTGATTTTCCTGTCTTTATTGTTAGTTAGTTACATGATTATTCATTAAGCTTTTATCTAAACATTGTGAAAATGTTAAAAACGCCTCCAAAGTTCTGTAACAAAACGTTTCACCTCACATGACTTACATTGATGCATGTCACGTCACGTGTATGTCAAATTTAACCCATATGAGATGAGGGATATATTCCTAAAGTTTTTGAACACTACTCGTAAACATTATATATTTTTATAAATTGGTACAGTCGTTCTAAATTTAGTGTTGAAATTCTTAAACATTTAATTTGTTAATGTCAATGGTCTGACGTGCCACATCATTTTATTAGACAATGTGTAGAATGCATCAATAGCCACTGTTTTTGGAGTGTTTCTGGCATACATGTTGCTGAATTTCTTTAGTATTTAGTATGGTATATACTTGTAACCGGTTAATGTATACGATTTCCTCTAGATTATGAGGTATATATGTGCCAATGGTAAAAATTCTAGTAATTAGAAGTAAATTTTAATATAAGAAGTGTTTTCATTGATGGGAAGAAATATTTCTTTGATGAGATGAAATTGTTTTTTAAAGATCTTGTCAAATCGATTCAACTATTGAAACAAATCGGGCTCTGAATCATATGCCACTAACTCACCTGACATGCGGCATTTGATTGGAGGTCGGGCTCCAAGTTTAGAGTTTGATCTATTTTTTTTAGAAAACATCTTTGTCAAACACGGTACTAAGAATTAATAGTCAATTTGGATTATTTCCGTCTAGAAGGACATGTTGCACCAAAGAATACAGCGGTTTGAAATTTTCACCGCTGAAATTTGGATGTTTGGGACTAGTCTATAGAAAGAGGCAACGTGGAGGGAGTAAAAATGCCAATTATCCGTATTAATTCACTATGAATTGAAATATATTCTCTCTTTCTTAAATAAATAGATTTGTTTCTTAATTTGAGAAGTTTAAGTTACATTATTTTACTAATAATTTATCCCTTATTTAAGACTTTTTTATTTTTTTTGAAAGGGCTCTTGTTTAATACTTAGTTATAAGTGTCAGCATTTCTTTCCACTCGTTAAATATACAAATAAATTAGGAATATAGTTTACAAAATGTATCTTTTCAATACCACTCTTAATTTTTGTTAAAACCCAAACAAACGTGAATATCTGAGATAGAGAGCGTACCATTATAATATATTATGAGTCTTTTGACTTAAATAATCGATTTTATTATTAAGCATTTTGGGAAATTGAGGTAGGGAAAGCCACTTTCTTCCTTGGCTACTTTCGTTTTCGAAAAAAATCCTTCTAAGACCCTTTAAAATATTTAAAAAATAAAATAAAAATAGTGTTTCATCTAGAAGTTGTCAAATTTATGCTACTCATTCTATCATCTTTTGGCTCTGCTCCCTAAAATTAACAAAAAGGCCATGAAAATGTCAATCTTGTAGTGCAACCTTACCTTACCTAGCTTCTATCTAGCTTTAAAGAAAATAATAGAAGAATTTTTTACTAAATTTGAATTCACGCTTATGAGAAATTACCTAACATCTCTACTTTTGACCACACAATGGGTATGTTCAATTAACCCAATGTATAAGATTGCTCCATCTTGAAAAATATATCACTTCTTTTTAAGTCAATTTTGATGCGCGCTTAATTAAGGGTCGGCGAACTTAACTATAGATTTTGTTACATGTAGTTCATTTCATGCATGTGGAAGATGTTTATGCTCTTTTGCGTTGTTCAAAAATTATTTTTTAATTATTTATTTTTAACAATGCATTATTTTAATTAAATAAATTATTTACTCAGATGAACTCTATATATTCTCTTAAAAAAATTTTTAAAAAATTATTTCTCAATAATTTTTTTTTCATCTTATTTTTGACTAATTCAGAATCTTAAAAGTACATGAACATAAGGAAAAAAATTTCCTATAAGAATGTAGGGTTTTTGCTCATAGGTTGTTCACAGTTTTCATGTCAATTTTCATTTCTAATCAAATATGTAATGTAATTTGTTTTTTATTCAATCGATAAGAAATCCCCCACTACCACCAAACGTAAATTTAGTGCTTGCATCAAATGCATTAGTTTTTCTACAAATGCAAAAGGGGTTCAAGTGAAATATCAATTATAAGTAGTCAAGTTAGAAAAATTACAAGTGATTTTTTACATGCACCAACTTATGACTGGTAGTCGAACTTCTTTATGAAACCCTACTTAGCTACATAGGAAATAGGCCTAACCAAACCCAAGAATAGAATATTGTTTAAAAATCTCTGAAATTTTGGTTGCAAAATCTCTCATCTCATATGAGTTTCATGAATACACGCTACATCAATTTAAAATATATATTGTGTGTATCAATACAAGCCATATTAGGTTTGTTACAAAATCTTCTAAAAAGGTTTTTGAACGTTTGTGCCCAGGAACAAAGGCACTTATTTGCTCCTTAGATTAGCCTTGCCAGCGATACCTGAATACCTTTGATAAGAGCAAGGATGATGATAATAATAAATTGATAATAAATACAAATGAAATGGAGACATAAATGTGGGTAAATTGCAACAAAAGCCCCCAATCTTTCCATTCCTTTGTATTTTTATCCTTAACTTCTAAATCTAGATTAAGTCAAAATTGGTGCCCTCATCCAAATGAATAATTTTATCACTAAATCCTTAACCTCCATTTGACAACCAATTAAATGAGATCATATTATATATGATATATGTGCGTGATGATAAAAAAGTCATGTGAAATTTAATTTGAATTTTTTTATGCAGGCGAGTCTTATTTCTCGTTATACATGGGTTAGTTTTCTATATTCTCATGTGACATGAATTTAAAATTTAATTTCAATTGTAATAGGATTTGATTTTTTGGTTACCAAACATAGTTTAAAGATTTAATAATAAAATTATTCATTTGAATGAATGACGTTAATTTTATATAATTTGAAGGCATCTTGGTCTAAATTTAAAGATTGAGGATAGAAGCATGAATGCAGCAACAGTCGGAGAACGCTTCATGCAATTACAAATGCTACAAAGATCGCGTATATCTAGTGTAATTATTATAAGTATAAAAATAAAAATAAAAAGTCAGGCTTAAAATAAATAAACACGCGCACAAAAAAAAATGTTCAAACTTTCAGATGCATGCATCAGAATCCGTCCCCTGACATGCGGACACGTGTGTGTGTCTGTTGAGATAAAAAGAGAAAGGCGACACATGGATAGAAGGAGGGTGGGCCCCACAGGTACGGCCACTGGGTCCTACTCCCTGATAATCAACCTCAATTTGCCATTAAAAATGATCTTTGAGATCAATTTCTACTGTTCCTTTGTCGTTTGCACATGAGTGTGCATGTGCCTGCCTATTTCTTCGTTTTATCAAATGAAATGATTTATAAGTTATCTAATAATCTCCCTATATATATATATGATAAGAGATAATATTTAGTTTGTAAGAATATAAAAATGATATAAAATTATATATA
>CAVNYN010248713.1:0-12758 GCA_963692815.1 Nyctanthes arbor-tristis
ATTTCTCATTAATCAGTGTCCGACACTCCAATGAGAAATTTCTCAGAATCTTCAGTTTAGAAGAGACATGATGGACATATCTATCAACGGTATCTTAGGTCCTATACACTAGACCTCCGATTTGCCTGCAAACTCCTTTTGAACAAAGCTCATGTTGCTATTTCTTTCCATGCAATCCTTGAGGAATGTTTTGAAAAGACTGAAATCCTTGACTAGAAGTTCCACATCTTCCTTGATGTTGTCAAGGAAAAAACTATGGTAAAGAATGCGCTCCTTCAAATTGTCCAATAGAAAGCTCACACTTGCGTCTGTCATTATATATAAAGATTTTTCTGCATTAAGAAAATTGCATGAACTAAATAATTTATATCATCTATAATTAAGGAAACAAAAGCAATGTAGGTAACGCAGGAACAAATAATTAAATACACTACTCCTCTCTTTGTTCTCTATTTCTGCACTCATACTGAGTATAACTCACTCCACTCGAGCAAATATCCTTTACCCAGTTAAGCGCACACAAATGAGGCAGTGAATGAAGCTCTTATCTATAATTTAATTCAAAGTTAGTGGTGCATGTGTTATTTATTTGTGTGATTTTTAATTGAATGAGCTTTCTACACGACGCTCTTCCGATCTCTTTAATTGAAAATCTTAACAGAAATATGGCTGGTCTCCCAGTCAAAACCTCCGGAAATATATATGACAATAAACACACCACAAGAATTAAGCACATAACACAACTATACATGTGGATTCAAATAAATATTTAAACTAGTGCCCCCTCCCAAAAAAAAAAGAAGAAGATAGAAAATCTTGAAAAAAATAATTGCAATGCAGAGAACAAAGTTGTTTAATATGTCTGAGAAATGCCTCGGAATCTCTTTTAGCTAGCTCCAGATATAACAATCTGCTTTTAATCATACATCTTCAAGTCTATTGATTATCACTCTTCAATTTATTAGTTTGTGGATGGGGTATAACAATTAGTTGGTAAAGCCGATGAGCAATGAGACATAGAAATGTATGTATAATTGAAATTTTAGATGTTAACAAGTTTCAATTTGCAACATGGGAATTTTATTTTAAAAAATTGAATATTATCAAGAACTATTTCTAAAACAACACAGTACCAGCTGGTAAGGTTGGGATTCTGGTAAGGTTGCGGTTAAAGTTGATATTGTGTTGGTTTGATGCATGAGCCCATCATCGAACAATAAATGGAAGCACTTGAGTAAAAGCTGTTTCATTTGAAGAACTGGATTGTAAAATGCAACTCCAATTTGTGTCATAAATCTCTATCAAACAATCAATTAACTCTTCCCACTGAAATTGATCTAACCAAATCTATACTAGTCATCAATGTGTCCTCTCACAATATACAATATCAAATCCCAGCAACTACCTATCCTGGAAACTTCAATTCCATGCCATGTTAGTCGGCTACAATCTTGACGGCTCCTGGCTAGCTGCCTATCCATCACCATCAGAAACCTTAAAAGTCGAAAACAAAGTTTCTCCAAACCCAAATTATATCACATGGTTTCGTCAAGACAAACTAATCTTCATTGCTATCGTCGGCACCTTTTACTTCTTTTCGATTATTATTTTTTCTAAGCCACTCAGAGAGGTAAATTTATTGATGGTAAAAAGAAATACCAGAGAAAAAAGACAGGCCCAACGCAGAAAGCCAAACAGAAGCAACAGAAAGGAAAAAGAGAATACAAATGACAAAGTAAAACACAAAAGCACACCACATGAGAAAATAAGATCACAGAGGCATAAATCATGGTCAAAGGAAATAAGGAATAGTACCAAGATGAGGAAACAAAATTCCAGGGTCTTCACAGAAAGATGCGCAAAAAGGAGATGGAATAACCACCAATTATGAGTAGAGTAAAACCAACTTTAAAGCTACATCTAAGCTCTGAAATAAGGAACATGATGATTATGCCACAAAAAACAAGTAGTTAATCAGAGAATGGAGACAACACACAACAAGAACGAGAACAAGAAGCACATAATAGAACTTTTCATATGGAGTCAAATAATTTAAACTAGTACTGACACCCTCGTCTCAAGCCATCCTATTAGACCTAACACGTGGCGTGTGCTGACGATAGATACCAGCTTAACCTGGACTCCACTGTCAAGACAAACAGAAAATTCAACTTGAAACTACATAAACTTTTAGACTAGAATGATTTTGTGAAAATTTTGACAGAGTTTCACTTGTAATTTGGACATATCTAACTTGAAAATTTAAATCATTTCATCCAAACAAATCATATAAAGTGAAGTAAATAAACTCTTTCCATCACTTACTCAATTGATCCTCAAGATATAAAATTGGAACACTTTTTAATATATTTAAATTCAAAACAATCGTTAATACCAAAATGTATATGAAGAAATAGAATTGCGCAGAGTTTGAATGGTCTTGAAAATAATGACGTATGAAAACTAATTTGTAATCATGATCCAACACTTATAATTAAAAGTGTAACGAAAATATTAAGTGAATACAATAAACTGGCGACTGGCCAAGAACTCCATAGGCAATCTAATATATACTTAAGCTCGATCCTCCCTATAAGAAAAACGTTATAAAATATATGAGTTGGTAACTCAGTGAGTGGATAAGTTCACAAATACATATATATAATTTTCTATATTATTTATTTCTAAAAATCTGTTGAATTTTCTCATATTATTTATTTCTGAAAATCTGTTGAACTTTATAATACATAGATATAACTTAAAAGTTGAGAATTCTAAGCATGATTTGCAAATATCTCTTGAGTTTGAAATCTGAGTTTAAATAATACTAAAACTGCATAAAACGATAACAATGCTGAAATGATATAAGTGCAAGATAATACATTTTACTAACAATACGGTAATTGAGTTTAAAACTGATACCTGAATTCATATGTTAATTGTAACTGAGTTTTGAAACTAAAATTTGAAATAGCTAGCTGAAAATTAAGATCAATATTTATAGCTAGAAAATTCACACTAAAAGTACCTCTGAGCCATAACACACTTGTACAGAGTAATCTCGATGTATATGATATACTACTCAAAATTGAGTGATACCGATAATTGAATAACTGGTCATATGTGCGCAGAGCATGCCTCAAAGGCAAACATCACCATACACAGCTCAAAGCTTACGTGTGCATGGCAATGTGCTCTTCCGATCTTGTATATAGCTAGTCTAACACCGTGGAATGAATCACACAAGTTCAGAGAGGGTAATATCACTGAAATTCGTCTAACACTGTGGAATGAATCACACTGGTACATAGCGGGTAATATCATTAAAGCTAATCTAACACCTTAGAACAGATCACACAATGTAGAGAGGGTAAAGATCACATAAGTACTTTGACAGTTTTGAAAATAATTCTTATACTATACTTTTCTCATGAAACTTATAACATAACATAATATGTTTTTTTGGAAATTCTTAACGTAATAAGATAACTATTTCCTTTTAGAAATCTCATTCTAAAGATAATAACATGCTTAAACATTTTATAAATTTCATATGTTATCATAATAATAATAATAATAAAATCATGCTTGACTTTTAGATGGTAAAACATTTAATATGTTATAATGGAAACATGTTTAATCTTTGAAAAATATTTTTCCACTCATAGAGATGAAGATTATAACTCGTTCGACTAGTAAGCCTTTTCAACTGGCTCATCTATCACCTGAAATCATAATATAACAAATCTAATTTAATATCCAATGTCCTTGTCCAAACAAAACATATAATTCCACTTTAACTCTTGGAACTAATGTCACCTTTCATATTAAATTCCAATCATTCAATTGTTACCCATATTATTTCCAACTATCCTTCTACTTACAAATTTTATGATATCATATGTTGAATACCAAATAATATCTCATGTAAAATAAATTTATCAACAATACAAACAATCTTAATTTATTTATTTCACTTATTCATTCATAATATATAAAGTCTTAAATTCTCAATAGCATCAAATACATTCATTTCATATCATTTTCGACTACTCATTGTTAACTTCTATTCTTAGACCATTTCTCAAGGATCATTACATCATGATTTTTAATATTCATATTCATGTACATTAAAAGAAATCCACAATATAGATTTACCAACACATTTTCTACTCATTTTTCACTCCTATGTTACCATAAATCACATTTATCAAGCATAATCTATAAAATCCCCAAATTTCATATCTAGAGTTTATGACAATCTCATAATAATATGTTATTGAAGTTGCTAAATTAAAACACATCATTTTGATAGTATATAGAACAATTATTAAGCCACAATTCATGAAAATAAACCATAAAATTAAGCCTAAATACAAAATGCATAAACCCCAAAAAAAAAAAAAAAAAAAAAAAATCACCTGTTAACATATCACTTTTGATTTGTGAAAGAAAATTTAACACATATGTGTTAAACCATATCAACCAAGTGTAAAACCCCAAAATTTTCTCCCTTTTTTCCCTTCTTTTCTTTTATCTCCATTTCCTCCCGGCTCTTGGCCGAAACCAGCGTGTGTAGTGTGTGTTTAGTGTGGGGCTTCCAAATGCAAGATTCTTGGTTAATAAAGGGAAATTTGCACTCAAGGTCCTTCAACTTTTTTACTAACTATAAGTTGGTTTTTAATAAAATATTATTTGCTCATAAATCCTTCAATTTTAATTCTTTCACTTTAAACCCTTTAATAACTTTAATTTTGACTCAAATAATTTAATTTTGATCTTGACTTGACTATCCACATTTAACTTTGACGAGTAAAATTAAATTTGAACTTTAAAAATAAGAGAGCAGGTCGTTATAAGTACCCCTGAAAAAATAATCTTGAAAAAAATATTGAAATGTAAAGCACAGAGTTGTTTAATATATTTGTGAAAATGGCCCCCGAATTTTTTACCTAGCTCCAGATATAACAATGGAGACCACACATCCACAAGAACAACCAGCACATAATATAACTCTTCATGCAGATTTCTATAGTTTAAAACTTGTCCTCTCAAAAAAATAATAATAATAATATCTTGAAAAATGTTGAAGCAGAAAGAACAAACTTGTTTGGCACACCAAGGAAAATATGCAGATTTTCGTGAAAAACTTACCGGGCAAGACAATTACGCTTGAGCGCCCCCGTCGTCAGGCAAGGCAAAGAAAAGAAATGCAGCAGAAGAAGTCGACCAAAAAGAAGTGAAAGATGATAGGAAACGTTTGATGCTCCCTTTTTGATTGACCATTAAGCTTGTAGTGCTTTAGCAAAGATCTCCCGGTTTTTTGTGTTTAAAGCTTTTCCCTTTAAATTTCTCGTATGAAACTCTTCTGATTATGAAATAATATTGACTCGATTCAGGTTTTGTATATATAAAAAAAAAATGAGAATCTTGTTTAACATTCCCGTGAAATGGCCCCGAAATTTCTTTTAAAAATGTCGAATATGGATAGCTAGGGATTGGAGATCGGAAGAGCACAGTCCTGTACATGGAGTAAAAAAGGACGTTTGCTTTTTCCAGTTTTTGAGTGGGGTAGCCAATTAAATGAACATGGCATGTTACTGGGTACCACCTGTCAAATATGCTCAGCTACAGTCCTCTTTCCTTCTCTTTCCCCGCTCCCCTTTCATATTCGTGACTTTATAGTTCAACATTGTAGTTTTTTTGTCAATCGAAATTCTGTACTTTTTGCCAGTGACTACTATTTTTCTAATTAAGAACATAATTATTATACATGAATAATGCTAGCTAAGTCGTAGGTGATGTTGACTACTAATGTAGTATTAGATTATACTAATTGTATATATGTGCATTGTACAGAATAAAATAATTAGTAAAAAATACTTCATAATTTAAAAAACCAAATAATTGCAATTTTATTTTATATTATTCACTCATTTACACATATTACTAATAATTACAATTTATTGCGTACAATTCATTCACTTGGTACAAAACTAATCTAATTGTCAATCATGAAACAATACTTTAAACTAATAAAAATGAGAATTAATAAGGAATTTTTTAATATGAATTCAATTTCAAGTTTAATATGAAAATTAAGAAACTATGGAAAAGAGAGTATACAAAATTTATGTAACTTTTAAATTATCATACATATCGATATCTTTGTTCAATAAGTATAGTCCAAAAACTCTAAGAAATATTTAGAGTGTGGATGATATTTAGTTACCAAAATAAATTTTTTATCACATTCATTCTCTACTAAATATTTTTGGAAAAATTATTTTTCATATCTCCTCATGTAGTGTCATATATTATCCAAAGAAATTACTATTCACTAAATCCATTCAAAAAAAATATAAAATACATACCCTTCTATTACAAATGACATAAGGGAAGTAATATTACAATAAATTATAAATTCTGTATGATTTACCCATAATATTAATTTTTAATCACTTTTCACTCTAAAAAGAATTAAAATAAAATAAAAATCATATGACTTTTATATAAAATAAAAGCATATATCCAACTAAAAGCATATATAAGTGGAGAGTAGATATATACTTATATATATTTATTAGTTTACTTTTTTAGAAAATATCTCGACTCGAAAATCCAAATCGAGATATAACTTTTATTTTATATATATAGTATAATATTATAATGTATATTATAATTATGTATATTATATATGTGTATAAAATAAAAACATATATATAAGATATTAGAGATTTAATTTGAAGCTTACTTAGTTGGAAATGTGTATTTATATTATTAAAATAAAATAAATAAAAAAGAGGCATATATAAGTAGGATAAGAATTTTATTTTGCCTACACGCATGCAAATGTTTCAAACATCTAAACTATAAGCACTCCACACTTGAAGTTTAGATGTATATCATGTATTATACGCATATATAATAACATGTATGTGAGGGTAAAATAAAATTCTTATAGGATAGTGGTTTTAAAGAAAAAATTTGCGTATGGCCACTATTATACTTTAATGTGTATATATATATATATATATAAAAGAGGATTTAAAAGGTGAACACATGTGACCACCTAATTTAACTAATATATATCTATCTATATATATATATATATATATAGAGTTTAGTAAAAATGTTGAGGATCGATCATTAATGTTATATAGCATTACTCGTAAATTAAAAGCTTAGTGTTAAACAACTGTAATACTTTATTATGGTGTAATACTTTACTAGTATAGTACTCGTGCAATGCACGGAAAAGCTACAAATAAGCGATATAACAATACAAACAATAGAATTTTTAAAATAAGATAAAATTGTAAAATTTAATGAAAAGGTAGTGATGGTGCATTTTGTATTAAATTATCAATTGTAAATTGTTTCCTTCTATTGTCTAAAAAATTAAAAATTACAATAAATACAAATTGTGGACGTTATTGTAGTAGTAGATATCCTCCCCCGTTAGATTATGGCTTGTACCTAATTTTCTCGTTAATAATTTTTTCAAAAAAGAAAACCAATAGATAATAATAATGAAAAATATGTATTAGAAGATTTTGTTGAAACTACCATTCCTCTTGCCAATATATATATATATATATATATATATAGTAATAAAACAAATTAAGACCAAATAATTTGTGGATATCGATGTTTATCAATTATTAATTGTTTCCTGAATTTTTTTAAAATAACAAAAAACTACAACTTCAATATGCCTAAGATGATACAATTTTATCGACATTCATAAATTTATAAAGACAAAAGTTACTAAAAAAATAATTTTGTTATTTAAAAAAATTACATTATTTCTTAAAATAATTAATTAGCAACTTGTGAGGTCAATTTATAGCTTATGGTTGGAAGCTCAAGCTTGGAATAAGAGGTCCCAAGTTCGAATTGCTCCTTTCATCCTCTCTCTTCCCTTATTTCACCTTCTATAAAAAATAAATTAATTAATTAATTAGTAATAATTATAAAATAATTAGCAGTTTAACTCTTCCCCTGCAAATTGTGAATAAATTAAGAAAACCCAACTGCGAAAGGTTACATATTTAAAAAAGTTAAAAAAATATAATTACCATAAATAGTTCATAAGATGGTATACCGCAAAATTTGAAGTGGCTATAGGTATCGCATAAAAATGCTAGAAAATAGCGGTGCCTATAGGTACAAATATCTTTGTTTTAAAGATATATAGATTATGGCGTATGAGACAAGATGCATTGGTGTAAATTTACTTATCTATATGATAGCAGGTGCGCCTACTATTATTAACTTATGAACCTTTTTTTTTTTTTGTTTAAATCCATTATTAACTTATGAATTTATGTTAAAAGAAAGAAAAGTATGGATAAAATTAGAAAATAAAAAGTATCTGAGAAGTTGTATCGCGCTTGAATCAATCAACTTTATACTTTGGTCTAGGAAATGGATAGAGGTGAACGATGAGAGTTAATAAAAATTTGTATGGATATTTTATAGATTGTAACAATTAATTATAATTATATAAATGTTGGAAACAGATAATTAATTAAATAAGTTAATGGTCTCAATCTTAGAACAAAAAAAAAATAAAAATTAGAAATTCTGAAAAATAATCATAGGACTTAATTGGGTTTATTTGAAAATTTTGGGTTTTCTATAATTTAAAATTTTTATTTTTATTTTTTAAGAGATGGAAAATCAAATGCAGATAAAACAGCAAAATATATATCCGCCGGTGGGGTTGAGGTCTGTATAATCTTCATTGGGAGCGAAAAAACTACAGAGCTGTGGATGGCATTCCCGACAGTATTTTTCCAGTTTGCAGGATTGTATGTATGAAAATGGAATGGCCAGTTTTCCTTGCACAGCCACTAGCTGCCAACTGCCAAATCTGATCAACAGTGATGCTACTAAAATATATCACTTAGTGGTACCCACGCTCTCTCTCACACACACACTGTGGTACCCCAAACATACACTCTTCCTGTGCATTGTATATTTTTGTCAATTGATAATTTTATTGTCATAATATTTATATGTTGTATATTTTAAAAAACAAAGAAAAAGAAAGAAATTCTTTGCAAACATAATAATTTTAGTTCATTTTGGAGAATACATCAATTATCAATTTTTATATTTGTATGAAGTCCTTCTGATGTGTAACTAACTCTGGTTGGTGCCGGCTACATGTTCGTCACTCCTGACAACGAAAATTGTTTTATTATGTCCTAACAAATTCATACTATTATGGGCTTTGAAATCTTTTCAAATGTACATATGGTCCTTCTGAATTATAAAAGATTTTTTACTGAACCGTAAGTCCGAATAACCCCAAAAATCTCAACATTCTCTTTACCGATATGTTCACTTTCTACCACAAAATATATAGTACTGTAAAGCATGAAAATTAGAAGTTTTAAATACTTGATTAATTAATGATAAACAAAAGGCCAACTCATGTTAATGTCTGAATGGTATTTGACAGCTTTAGAACTTGAAACCATTTTCTTGTAATAATGTTTGTAAAATTCCTTTGTAACATCCGTAGGGTACAAGTAGTTTGTGTATGACTTTGCGCTTCATTATCAATCATATTCCCAACATCAAGAAAATTTCCACTTTTCTTGTTAATCCAGTTAGATATGAGAATCCAATCAACTTCGTTGTTTATATGACAAATTTAGGGAAGAAGAAGAGAGAGAGAATTATAATTATTGTGTTTATGACATCAATGTTTGTTACCTTCTGTTTCTCAACGAGAATCCTGCAAATCAAGGGGAGGTTTCATTGTCGGCATTTCAACTATTGATGCCCTTATACTTTTCTACCAGTAAGAAAAACGAGATCACTTTAATATGTCTAGTCTCGGACTATAATTTCTTTTTCTTGCAAGGATAATGGCATGTAAATTAATTTCTCATTATAAGTTGGTTCAGAATTTTCTTTTTGACCATAATAATTTATTTTCTTTTTTTTTTTCTTATAAATTGATCGCAAGGAGAAATTTGTTAAAGTTTAGTAATATTATTCTACTTTTTTTCTGAAGGCAATTCGGGTTCTGTTTACAGAATCTATGTACTTAAATAATAATACATGATTTAAGAGATAAGTGATTGACTCTATTGGTCTTGTGTACAGTGCCGGTTCTGTGTTTCTCAAAACTTGAGGTGAGGTTCAAAAAATGAGCTTTCATGTACCAGTCTGATAATGATCATTTGTAGTACTTAGTTGTCATGATAGAAATAAAATCCTCTGCAACATAATAATGAGGCGGTCACCATTTGGCTCATGACAAGACTATTCCTGCTTGTGCAAATGAAAAAAGTGCTAGGCACATGGGCACCGTTAATGTCACTCCCCGTTAATATTCGATATTCCTGGTTATCTTTTATGAATTAATAAATTTTAAAACGCAAGCGTTCTTATAAATAGTGAAAACAGAAAGTATAAAAAAAACTAATTAATTTTTACATGCTTCACATATGACGAGCCACAAATATATATATATATATATATATTCATATAGATCTATAAACAGGTGGGTCAAAGTGTATTTTCATAACTCTAAATAACGCTTCCCTCTACATGCACAATTCTACTTTCCTATGTGGACATGCTCCAACTCCGGGCTTACTTGACTAATAACTAGCGTTGGATCATCTACAAGATTAGAGAAAAGGAAATGGGAGTGAGTACAAAGTACTCAGTGAGCAATAAAATATTTTGATTCACCTTTCATTTGAGAGATATGCATTTTCAAGGAAATTATGGGATGCACAAAGTCTTTGTATCCACAAGACGGTCATATTACTAGTTAAATCACTACCAGTAGTGCACACAAAATTCAATGATTCAAAATGACTATAATCACATAGTATGGTCATAATGCCACAAAAATTACCACAAAGCCAAAATGACCATGATCACATAACATGTTCATATTACCACAAAGATTACCACATAACAAAACAAGACTGGTAGAGTATTAACTAATGATTGAATTGCAGTAAATCAATTTCTTTACGCAATGACGATGCATTAAAATTCATGTTTATATTATGAAAGCTTTATAAATAAAAGAAAGAGAAACAAAGTATCAGTTACTCACCTCAATTATTCCTTGAATGATTTTAAGTGGAAAATTGCCGCTACAATCTTGATATTTCTCAATTAATGTTGTTTCTATAAATTGGAATCCTTCTATAAATATTTGATAGGTTTTTAGGGTTGATTTCCTCCCCACCATATTTATGGACAAATTTTGTTAGTTTTCGGGATAGAGAGGGGTTAGGTTGGGTTTTGGGGAAGTTTAGGACCTCTTTGGCCTATTTATAATAGTTATGATTTAGTTGTTTTTAATAAAGTTTTGAGTTCCGTCAATCAAGACGCGACAAGTGACGTAATTGACGCCATACGTCTAAAGAGGTGACTTGGCCAAATACGGTTCATTCATTTGTTGCTTAAAAAATCCTTATATTTTACATTGTCTTGTAATTAAATCACCGTACTTTGATTTTAATTACTCAGGTTCTTTTACTTAAGTTAAAATGAGTTTAACCCTTAAGATTTTAACTTATCCAAATGTCCAAATAGTTCATAAAATATATTTAGAACTTATTGATCTCGAAAAAACTTTATGGATGGTACAGTTACCCTATAGAAAATTTGATATTATTTTAAATAGTAAATAAACAGGAAGCAAATCTACTATGTCCATGCAAGGACGTATGACATAATAAGTAATTAGCTTGACGTTAGAAGTAATTAGTCTCGAATTTTCATTCTCTACGATATATAGGACCTATTATTCTGAATTTTGTGTTATGATTGCAGTCTTGTACTTTTACAACTGCCAGGATGGAAATGAAGCTGCACAAAATTAAAACATTTATTTCACATTTTCTCTCCTAAATTTCTTTCATTATGCATTTTTTTTTTTACTTGTGGTTGTTACAAGCTAAACAGGTTCATCCGGATAAAAATCCAAGTCTTCATCTCTCGCCACACGTCCGACGTGTATATCTGGTGGAATAATCTCGCCAAGCGTATGGTAGGAAATCAGGATTAAGATATTGATAGTGCGAATTAGCTACCCAGGAGCTAATTTACAAAAATACCTTAATTAAAGTTGTACCATCACGTACTTCTTAACTCAACGAATGATCCATAAAAACATATATGCGTTCATGTCAAAATGTAAAAAAAGTTTGCATAAATAAATCATTGTACATATAACTAGCTCTGTAAATCATGAGGTCAACTATATGATTAATTTATTTACTGATCTGTTCTCAAAAGAAATATTGGTATGTAACTTTGAAACAAATTTGTGATTATAGTTATACACTAACTACTCAGGCTGATTATAACTTTCTAGTTAAATATAGTTGTGAATGGAGCTTACCAACTTGTTAGCATTTGTGAAGTTTGATGAGCAACGAGACCGACAAATATAAATATATATACATATGTATAATTGAAATTTTGAATGCTAGCTAGTTTGCAGCATTAAAATTTTATTATCATAATTGAATTTTATTGCGATAGACTTTCAAATGATACAAATACAATACGTGCTAGTAGCAAGGGTTGGGGTTGGAAGGATATGTGCAATCTTCATCGCGTATGGACTATGGAGAAAAAATGGACGGCAGCTAATGGTTCCCGTCAGTCTAACGGCAAATTACATGGAAATGGAACTCTTGGCTAACTGCCATATTTGGTCAACGATGATGCTACTACATATGGCACTAAGTAGTACCCCCCCCCCC
>CAVNYN010248716.1:0-32049 GCA_963692815.1 Nyctanthes arbor-tristis
AGAAGCGTGGGCAGGCCTTGAGCAACACCGAGAGCAGATGCCAACACAAAAGTCAGTGCACCCAGAGTTGATGTGCAGAAAACCCACATGAAAGTCAAAACCCCATCGGCAATAGCTGCCTTTACCGCACCCATCGGAGAATTTGGGTCAGTAGAAAACAGCTGATTTCTGGGTCAGCCCCGTCTCTCCCAATCCCCTGTTTCTTGGAAGAGAGCGCGAGAGCAGCAAAATTTGGATGAGTCACCTACTACACATGGCAACAGTATGGTAGGTAGTAGATAAGCAGTGGTTGAATGAAGGCATTTTTTGGCTAATTGGCATTAAACGTCCTGCCTTTGATTGATTTTGTGCAAAACATCCCTCCAATAAACTTTTGGCATGGGCTATTCTCAAATTGACATTTCTTTGCAAAAAACATCCCTTCCGCCTAATTAGCCCCCAAATTCCATTAAGTAACTTTTAGAAACTACTCTTCAAAGGTATTTATGCCATCCCACAAAATTCATGATTATTTGATTGATGCCAAACATAACGTTAGGAAAGAAAACGAAAACTCATATAAACAAGGAAACAGAGAACGGAGAAGTAGAATAGGAGAAAGATACCCTTACTAGAGGAGGGAATAGAATCTAATTTGCTAAATCTTGAAACGTTCCCACGTACAGCTAATCGCTGGCGGATCACCAGTTAAAGTATATTTTCAAATTGTGTGTGAGAGAGTTTTGAATAGGGTTGTGTATATGATATTTTTCTATAAAACGTTATTCTTGTGCAAAGCTTTTAGGGAAAGAAGTGCAAGTTTATAATTCATTTATGATTCAAACATTTTTATTTGTATTTTTTCATTTTATTGCAAAATCAAGTATATATTCCATAATTGAGCAACTGCAGATTGTAATAGTGGATAGTTGCCAAGTTCTTTTTGGCGGACAAAAGTTATCGGAACAAAATACACTAGAATATTAGTTTCTAAACATTACTTGACATATTTTGGGAGTTAATTTTATTGGTAGGGATGTTCTTCACAAGGAAATGTCATTTTGATGGCAGCTAATATCAAAAATTGATAGATAGGGATGTTTTGCACAAAACCGAAAAAGGGTAGGGATGTTTAGTTGCCAATTAGCCTCATTTCTTTGATTGGTTGTGGCTTCACTATTTTCACTATTTTTTTCACAAATTATTCTGGAAAATATTTCTACAAGGAGAGCCCAACTTTCAATAAAAAACAGTTACATGTATGATCTCTCATGATTTTTATCCTTCTATATAATATTCTTGTGTAACTAGTACTACTATATATCTATATCGATATCGATACTATATATTTAAACAGTTGGGTTTGGAGCTGCACTTCATTTTACTTCCCAATGCCAGCTACTATTCCATTTTCTTTTTCATAATCTTTTTATATTGTTTTTCTCACTTGTTGACTTTTTTATTGGGTAAATAGAAAAATTGTTCCCAAGAAATGCATTGGGCATTGCAATATACAATGGTCAGGCTGCATATTGCAACATTTATTTTTTTATTTTCTATTATTTTTTCTATGAAGTTTTTAAAATAACTCCACATTTTTCTCTTCACACCATACCACGATTAAAACATAATTTTTGTAATTACAATACTATTATTTTACTAACATCTCCCTTCCCTTAATTATATATATACATACATATATATGTACCAAAACTTCTATATAAATAACTTAATTAAATAGATAAATGGACGAAAATTTCTTACCACCACAATCAATACCGTGAGCTAGAAAGGAAGTTAAATAAATAATGTTGCAAGAATTCTTTGAGTCTAGGTAGCATAAACTAATAATTGCCGCAATGGAAAATCACATTCCGCTTTTATATTGAGCTAATCATGATTTTAAGAAATTAATATAGGAATAATGCAGAAAAATGATTTTAGATTTATTTTCCATAGAATTCTAATGAAATTATGCGGCGTTCTCATTAATCAATTTTTTATTAATTCTCAACTTGAAACAATTATGATTTCTTTTACAGCATACACCCGTCTTTCACAATTATACGCCAAAAAAAATGTTTGAGCGCGTATTCTGGTCGAATTGTTTACCCTTTTTATCTCTCCATGAGTAAGAGGTTTGTTTATCTTTCAATGAATGAGAAAATTTTCTTTCAAAAAAACATTGTAGACCAAAATAATTTGAACAATGATTATTAGTTTCCGTTATTAATTTTTGTGAGAAATAGACTTTATAAAAGTTTTTGATTTTTTATCTTATTAATTTTGATATTATTGCTATAAATAAATGAATTTTTTTCGGGAAAGGAAACATTCAATTCTCATTCATCGTAAAAGAGTTGGGTACATCACTAGACAAAGCACTAGCAAGCCAATTTGGAATCTTTCTATGAGTAACGAACTAAAGCTAGCTAGTGCCCTTTTGGTTGAAGTGTGGGCGACCATGTTGGCTTGTCGTTTCATAAAAATGACCTTATACATGAACCTTTGTTGCAATAGGGGTTTACAATCTTGTATAATGATACCAAATTCGGAGTTATCGTCCTCTTTGGAATGTAGAGCATCCACTATCCCCTTTGCATCCATTTCAATGAGAGCCATTTGGAGTCCCAACCTGCCAAGCCACTGAATAGAACTTCCTACCCCATGTGGCGTGTATGGATGCACGCTACGTGTATTTCAAAAATAAACCATATGTATTTTACATACATATGGCATGCATCCATGTATGCTACATAGGAGGAAAGTTTTTTAACAAAACTTCCGAGAAGTACTTGAAATGGACTACGTATAAGAAAAGGGAAAAAATAGAAAAGAAGGAAAGAAAATTAAAATGTGTACATTTTATGTGTCTATATCATTTCTCCACATCACTCCAATACTACATATTTACACTGGAAATACTCTTATGAATTTGTTTAGATCGGAAGATATTTAGAATGAATTTTTCGACTTGAATCAAAAGCGTCTTAGTGGAAAATTAGCATAGGATATAGAGAGAAGTACGGGTATAATTTGAAAAGTGAAGTTTCTCATCAATGGCTACTTTGCTAGGTTAAATTAACCGGCCCACACTCATGAATGGGTTGTAAATAAGGTGTTTCGCGCAATGATTTTGGCCTATATCTACACATACATATTTTATATAAAATATAAAAATAATTCTTTCTTTTTTTGGGGGGGGGGGGGATACTTTGCCTATGAAAGGTAAATTCAATGGGTTTGTAATAAAATGATCCCAAATTGGGATTAGGTAATCACTAGACTCCGAATGAACTTATTACATGATCTATTTAAATAAAGACAAAGTGAATATTAACTGGAAATTTTATTTATATATTATATCATGTTCAGAGTTTGACGTTTTCTAAGATTTTGTCATTTAAAGTTGTCGAAACGATCTAACATCAAAGTTCACGTGCCATAATGGTACGATATAATATCAATCACACCAGTTAGAATGTCACCAATCCCACAAATCAAATTATTGACTAATATTATACTTCACGATATGTATGGTAATGTAAAGGAATGTTCTTTAAGAACATTTCCAAATTTTATGATAGTTACATGGTATATTTTAAATGTCATCATATATGTAATATGTATAGTATTTTTTTCTGTACACTTTTATTAGTAGTTTAGATATTTACAAATATATGAATTTCTCGATGATTTGCTATATTGCAATATAATGTTTCCCCGTCTATCGCACGGGTATAATTACTTGTTTGTTATAGATGATTCTCGCAATATTTCCGGCCAAACAAAACATGAAGTGTTGTCTCCCATGTTGAGTTTGTCTTTCAAGTTTTGGAAACATTGTCCACCAAGAGCTTTAGTGAAGATGTCCGCAGTTTGTTTAGCAAAAGGAATAAATTGGATGATTAGATATGAAGTGATGAACACCGATTTCAATATGTTTCCTACCATATGTTTCCTACGAACATGAAATTCCATATTGGTGCAAGAAAAGCTGCACCTTGATTGTCACACCAAACAATAGGAATGGAGCTATTAACACAAAGTTCAAGAAGTAAAAAACAGCACCTATATGATTTCAGTTGTGATATTTGCAAAGGCACAATATGTTGGGCGGGTCCAGCTCATGATGATAGCTCTTCCGATCTCACAAGATAAAAGTTGGAGGATGAATTAAGTAATTTGGCTGAATAAAATTAGAAGCCTTGAGAGACACGAAATCATAAGCCTACTAAGATTTGGTTTTGTTCACTATATATATATATATGTTGAAGATGGATGTGTAGGCGGAACACAGAAGGAAAAAAGGTGTACACGGGAAAAGAGGCAGAAGACACGAAAAGGCAGAGAAAATTGCTCACATATTCACTCACGGAAATCGAAGGGAAAAATTGAGAAAATTCGCCTGGGCCATCAATGGTTTTGAACGGAATTTCGACTTTTATTCGGTGTTTGATTTCTTCACGTGGTGATTTTCTCCAAGTTAATTCTTGGAACGATTTAGGTGATATTTTTCCTTATCTCTTATTATTGATTATTGTGTTTCATCTATATTGTTAGATGAGTTATTTGTGGTGCTAAGAATATTATTTTTGACGGTGTTGCGTATGTAGTGGTGTGTGATTACCTCTTGATTTAGGGCGATAATCTTGAGAGGATAAAAATTGTATTCCCATTATTATTTAGTGATAGTGGAGTTGTCGGTTTACCCCGTTGATTTTCCTTTCTCATAGGAGGGTTTTACGACGTTAAATAATTCCTGATGTTATTTAAGTTTCCGCACATATATTATTGTTTGATATATTGATTGCCTAAATTAATCACACAGGTTTAGGGAAATTGGTTAAATTCCCAACACAATACACAAATTTGGTGCCAGATTGATAATACTCTTCTTGTATTGGCTAGAGTTGAGCAACTTTTAGCATTTTCCATTTTGCACAATAGAGAAGATTAATATATCTACAATATAGTAAAATTAAAAGAGGGAATGAATGGGAAATTTTTGATTAATAGTAATATAAGTTTAATTAATTCATAACTTAATTTTAATGGGGTGTCCCCAACATGGAATTTGACAGAATTTTTGAGATGTATGGATTCATATGGAATTCATGGATTTTAATAGAATTTCACATAATGTATAAGATTTAAAGAGATGTCCGACTTTACCTTTTGTTTAGGTAACATTTTTTTTCTTTTGTTTTTGCTTTTTTTTTTTTGGAAGAGTTCAGGTAATTAATTTTAAAAGAATTTAAAAAATTATTACTTGTATCATGTTATTATCTCTGAATTTTTTTGATGAGATTGTCTTTGAATTTAAATGTTTAGCAACATTTTTCTTTTACCTTATTTTATTTGTACGCAAGTTGAATGTGAATTTGAATAAAAAAATTATATAACTTCCTACTCAATGATTAAAAAATAAGAAAAAATAAAAATATTCAAACTATGTCATTAAAAAATAAACATTTTAACCTCGTCTTTCTTTAAAATAAAATAAAGAAAAAATCCATAACTTTTAAAACTAAAATGGACAAAGATAATAAAATCTCATTATAATTTCTATATGAATATGTTATGTTATAAAATTATACTGTAATTTGTTAATACTGTCATTTTCAACATTCATTTACTTCACACAGGTTAAATCTGATGTGATCCTAAAAAAATTGCGTGATGAAGGAAAAAACAATTTTTTGCTCATTTGGATTAATTACTAAAAATTATGAAATTATTTTGAATTTTAATATCATATTAAATATCTCATCTCGTTCAATAATAATTTTTTTCATATAGATAGATTATAATTTGAATTTTTAAACACTAGAACGTAGGAAAAATAAGTGTTATTGTTAGAATATATTATTTTAGATACTGACCATTTATTTTGCATAAATTCGTGAATGCGAATAATTGTCTAAAAACTAGAGTGATAAGAAAAATTGAGCTTTGATAATTTATAATTATAAATTTTTATTAATTATTTGGATTTTAAAAAAAAAAATTGAAATGTATGAGAATCCGAGGGTAGGAGGCCGGATTTTGGTAGAAATCATGTAAGTATATTTTTAAGCCTAGAATCCATAGAATTCCATCGAAATCCGCCATTTAATGAAATCCATTAGAATATGCAAGAAATTGAGGACACCTAACTTTTGTGGAATTTACAGATTTCTAAATTGAGGACAACTGGAATGAAATTGCATGGATTTTTAAATTCCATCAGATTCCATGTTGGGGACACCTCCTTAAGCTTCTACGTCTCTTGATTTCCCCCCTCTTTTCCTCTATCCCCCCCCCCCAAAAAAAAAAACTTTCTCACAAGTTATGAATAAATTTTTTATTTTATTAAATTCGTATGTTATAATATTAATTTTATAAGTTACGTTATTTTGCAAATTCTTTTTGTTAACTGCGCGTGTTAAAAGTCAATGAGGTGTGTGTGTATACACGCAAAAATTCAGCTGGTCACTTTTAAACTGGTACAATTTAAAAAGAGATAATTAAATGTGATCTTAGATTGGCTATCTTCCTCAGTGTACTTGATATATCATGATCCGCTTTACATTCGATTTATCAGTATACTCATACTATAGAAGTCTGTTACCATCGACTCAGTATCATTTCTTTCTTTACAAATTTTTCACTTATCTTAATAAATTTTACTATAACATTATTACTAATTATTACTTCAAATACATGTGCATATATTTCAACACTTTACATAAAACGTGCATCACATGTGCTTATCACTCGTTTCAAGAGAAGAGCCATTTGAATTGATGTGTGCTCTTGCTTCCTTCTTCCCCGCCTCTTAGGCTTAGGCTAAGGAATATAGAGCAAGAGGGAGGACACCACTGGTTGTATACAAACCAGGGATCCGCATGACCAAGGCTACGATGCCAAGGAAGCAATGCAATAGCCCAAGAATCTTAAGAGTGAAACGACTGTCGAGTTTATCAATGATCTGAGTAAGTAGCTTTGTACTATTGCTAGTGGTAAAGAAATCATCAAGACCGACCAAACCAATGCTAAAAAGTTTGTCTTAACGTAGAATAATAAAAATAAAGGTATCACACTTTGAGTTACGAAAGCCCTAATATTCAAGTGCATCTTTCAAATTGTTAAACCATGCTTGAGCCGCCATAGTTCAATTGATAACCAACGATAGGGTCCATCAGCATCAGTTCCCTTATGGACATAGATCAAGAAAAGAAAAGGTAGGAAATCTATTTAAGAGAGAATCTCCAACTAGCTACTCTCTAGGGTGGTTGAAGTAGAACGACTAAACGAATGAGAAAAATCAGAGTCTATCATACCACTTTAATCACTATTCTCTAAGCCAACCTAACAAACTAAATGTGAGTTTGGCTGTGATTCATGATGGTTAAGACATGCTAGTTTAACAGGGGAGGAGGGTATTGGTATCGAAGGCTTAAGACTCAATTTCTTTGTTAGACATGAGTGTACTTCCAACTACTAGGTTGCAGAAGGTTCCGCAAATGGGCCTTATCATTTAAGGTCACAGCAGTAATAGACCTTATAGTTTTCAACTTGGCATTTTCAACCTTAATGTATTACTTTTTATTGCAAAATGACCTTACAATCTAAATCTGTTAATTTTGTTGTTGAAATGACCTTTATACGCTTGATTTCAATTAAATTATAAAAACAAAAATCCTATCATGATACTATTTTTCCTATCTTCACAAAACCACCGGATGACCCCCAGAACCCGATACACACCAACATTTCTTTTCTTTTATCAAATTTAATTTAATTTCTATGCTATGCCAAATTTTATAAAATCCGGATGGATTTCATCTCACTTTAATGCTTTTTTATCTATTGTAACTTATTTTAGTCCACTAAATTTTAGCGCATGTGTTTCGTAGGTTGATTTTGATTTTACGAGAGAAATTTGTTTTCAGAAAATTTCAAGATTTGGATGTATATTCATGATTTTCTAAAAACAATGACTTTGGTAGGATTAAGTAGCATTAATTTGCTTGCCCCGATGCTGAAATGAGCTACGTTCATGGCCATAACCCTCATAGTTTCAAGAAGAGCGGACTTGGAAAGCTTATGCTGCGTTCTTTTCGTGATTCAGTTTTCTATTATTGAGTTTTCAATTCATTTTCAATTTTCTATTTTGAGTGCTTATTTTCAGATTTCTAAAAATATGTTTACTTTGAAATTTTGAAAAACTTTTTTAAGAAACCTAAAAGTGGAGAACATGATCTTTTTGACATTTTGAGAATTTATTTGCTTGTTAAGTAAATTAAATTATTTTGTTCTTTTGTTTAAAAAAATATTTTGTTCTAATGTATCATTACCAAGATTAAAATATGAAAGTTTTCTATAGTTTGTTACGAGGAAAAAGGAAATACAAAAAAAAAGTAATAATAAAATTAGTAATAATAAAAAAATAAACTAACTTTGAAAGCATAAAACATATGAATAAAATTAGAGAAGAGAGAAATTAGACGAGGGAAGACGAAGGGTTGTAAGATTAGAGGAGAGAGATATTAGAATTCTCAAAACAAAGCATTTTCCTTGTTTTTAATTAAATACATGTTTTGCTTAAAAACTCTCAAAACGACTTTTTATCATTTTCTGTTTTCTTTGTTAAAAAATTTCTTGTTTTTCAAAATTCGTTTTTGAAAATATGAAAGTAAACGCGTTTTCAGTGTTTTAAAAAATTGAAAACTAAAAATGGTCTCAAAACAGTAAAGAGAACATGCCCTTAGCTTTTGTAAAACTTGAGATTGTTAGGAAATTCTAAATTTTGAATTTTTTGTGGAGATGGAAAAATGCTACGCGGCAGTGGCAAAAAAGTGGTGAGTTAAAGAAGACACGAAATTAGTGGATTAAATGAGGAGAAGAAATGTAGGTATTGTAGAGCAAGAGAATCGGGAAAGTAAATATAAATTTTTCTTTTGATGGTTCAATTGAAATCAAGGGTAAAAATGTCATTTTAGTAGGAAAATTTGACAAATTCGATGACAATATCATTTTTGCAACAAACGATGATATGTTAAAGTTGAAAACACCAAATTGTAAACTATAGAGTTCATTTCCGTAGTAACCCTAAACGATAGGGTCCATTTATGCAAACTAGCCTTAACCAAGTTTGCATTTTGTAAGCTACTTGGGACCTTTCCTACAAATTACCCTAATATTTATCATGGAAAATTTTCTAGAATATCCCAAAAGTTCTGTAAAAAACTGCCCGCCCAGGCCGCGTGTATGTATGCACAACATGTGTATTTTAAAACCAAATTATACGTATTTAAATTCACATGGCATGTATTCATGTATGTTACCTAAATGGAAAGTTTTTTAATAAAACTTTCATGAAGTTGTTGAAAGAGACTATTTATCATTGCAAAGTCGCATTTTCAATCAACAACTTCGATTGTTGGAGGGGTTTGCTTTATTTTGTCTTATATTCTGAATAGAATAATTAGGCTGGACTTACATATGTGTTCTTAAATTCAAAAAAATTTTTTTTTGAAATTAATCTAAAAGGTAAACTTCTATGTTTTAGGGATGAGAAAAAAATAAATTTTTGCTTAATAATAATTGGGGGAATTTATGAAATACACCATATATTTATAGTATATTTACAATTTACATACCATGTTTTTTGAAATTATAATTTATACCTTACAATTAACTTTCAGTATTAACAAAACACAATTTTTATTAAAAAATTAAAAAAATACTTTTCTAGATGAAATTACCCTTATTTATGACTAACAAATCACACATAATATATCAGATTTTGTAACACTTTACCTACCATTTAAAAAATATGGATAAAATTTATTTTTTCAATTTGAGTTCTATAAAGAAGGCAAAATATCTATCCGTCCTTAACATTTGATAAATAAGTTTTGCTCAATGAATAAGAAAAATCAAGTTAAATAATATATAATATTTGGTATTGTTTAGTTAAAAAAACCCTTTTTTTGTTTATTGCATTTGTTTTCATCTTTATTCATATATCTTTTTTTAAACCAGAAAAATAAAGAAAAGTAAAAATATTTTTTATAATATAATAAAAAATCAAAGTCTTTGAAGTAGTGATGATTATGATAAGGAAGATTCTTTATTTTTAATTTGCTTATAATATTTCAATTATCATGTATAATCAGTTTTTAGAAAAATATTACATAATAAAAGTGAAATAGAAAAAAAAATTGACAAAACAATTGTTAATTTAATATTTTAAAAGATAATGAAATGATATGTAAATTATTATATAATCTAATATATTATATCTGATTTGTTAATAAAAAAGGGTAATTTCATCAATGTGTCCCTCCTCTTCATTCCCATTATAACATAACAA
Organism: Nyctanthes arbor-tristis; assembly: GCA_963692815.1. Lineage (NCBI taxonomy): Eukaryota > Viridiplantae > Streptophyta > Magnoliopsida > Lamiales > Oleaceae > Nyctanthes > Nyctanthes arbor-tristis. The sequence continues at coordinate 10,343 of CAVNYN010248716.1, forward strand.
TACTAAAAATGAAATTCAATGTGTAAATCGTAATAATTTTTTAAAATATATATAGTATGCAAATTATAAATATACCATAAACACATGGTGTATTTCATAAATTTCTAATAATAATAAAAATCACATACTATAGGAGGTGTTTCTCTCCTATTTGACCCAAAATACACTTGCCTCCAAAGCTTCCTCTTAAATGTTCATCTTCTCCACTGCTCTTTCAATCCTTTCATTATCGTCTTTGATTCATTTCAGTTAAACTTGGATTCACTGGAAAGTAATTAGAGCGCAATAATAATAACTAGATTTTTACCCACGCGTTGTACAGAAACATATCTTATCAAATTATCTACATAAATATCAATATTTAGTTTTAATGAATTATGATAAATAATAAGTCAGAATAAAGTTTTTGACGCCATCTTACAATAATTATAATGTACAATAAATTAAAAACAATTACCTCAATCTAGTATCATATGATATGACACTATACGGTACCATATAATCATATAACGTATATCGGGACACACCACATGATTATATGACACCGTATAGTACCATATACTATATAATGCTGGATCATTTTTATAATTAAATGACAGCAATAAAACAAAAATTTATTTACTCTATGATACACAACAGAAGAGTGACTACATAGTATGAAATGATTGTTAGCCCGATAGTATAGATAGTAACATATATTTTTATAATTTTTTTAACAAATATATTACATCGTCATGGATGATGTAAATTAAAAAATCATACCATCATAATAAAAGAAGATTAATTAATCGTAAACAATAAATATGAAGAAGTCATGACATATAATGAAATTGATAATTTTAATATCTATACAAAAAAAAGAAAAAAGGAATTGAATGAGCAAAACTGAATGAGAACTCTCCGTTGTCAATTTCATTAATGATTCTATATTGGTTACCACAAAAACGATTAAAATGACTAAAAAACCCTCACTTAAAAGCATTTTGAACAGAAAAATTGCGGTCAAAGTGTACTGCAACACATCTCATTTAATTAATATATATTATATCTAGATATATAGATGATGATGATGATAATAACAACAACTATGACTGGGCAAATAATCCGGTAACCCGAAATCCCGACAAGCAATGGGTCAGGTTGGGTCAGGTTGAGTCGGGTTGTACAGTAATTCAAATGCGAGTTTGAATCAAATAAGATGGATTGAATCACCTAAAAATGACTTTAAATTCTTTCAAGAAAAATGGTTATTTCTTACTCTTCTGAGGTAAGATACTTCCGATCTGAAAAGTAAGTTAATTTTTTATTTTGGTAGGGTATTTATAGGCATGGGTTTCTGTTGGCGCGAGTAATCATTATCGCGTATTTAGCATTTACTCTGGTAACTGCTTTATTTGTCTATCACCCAATATTGCACACTCTAGCGATTCGTTATCGTTCCAAATGTTCATTTACGTTATCTTCATAACCGTATTATACTGTTTAATTCTATGATCATATAGTAAACCGGGTCGTAGCCGGTTTAAAAGTAGAGAACTTATAGGTGTACAAGTCAGTTCAACCCGTGTAACTCGACTCGACAAACCCAAGTCCGGTTAGATCCGTCCAACCCGATTTTTTTTGGGTGTGGAAATCTTGGGCCCTGTTACATGAATTCGAATTTTTTCTTTCAATAATGCACAAAAGGCAGAGAGAGTCAGGTACACTACAAATCCTAAATCCTTAATTCAATACATTTTTCATCTTCCTCCACTCTCCACTGCACTTCCTCCATTGCTGCTGTCGTCGACTCGTTGCGACCATCCGTTCCTCCGCCACCAACACTGCCGCTGCCGTGATCCTTTACTGCTACAGTTGCACGCCCCTTCGTTCCTCTGTGACCTGCTGCTGCTGAAGCTCTCGCTGCCGGTGTTGCTTCCTGGACACACTACTACTGTCGGTGCTGATTTTTGTGGCTTGAATCTTGATTTGGGTTACTTTGATAATAGATTGGGATGTACATAATTAACTGCATTTCCTTTTCCTTTTTTTTTTTTTGGACTTAATTTTTATGGCTTGAGTCCTGATATGTGTTGCTGTGATGTACATTAGAAACTCCATTTCCCTTTTTTTTTTCCTTCCTGCTGTTGTGGCTTGAAACGTGCAAATTTTTTGGGAATTATTGGGCCTGATTGTCGTTTGTGCCAGTACAGGGTTGGCCCAACCTGAGGGCCTGAGTTAACCCATGGGTTGACGAACCGAGCCGGAATTGATTCAACAACCCGAAATTTTGTCAGGTCGGGTTCGGGATAGGCCTAAACGCGGATCCGATCGGTTGAACACCAGGCCTAATTAGGGGTGGGCGCTGAAACCGAAAAACAGAAAAGCCGAATCAAACCGAACCGGACAGGTCCGATTTGGTTTGGTTTTTTGCCTTTACGGTTCGGTTCTCAGGTTGTAGGCGGCGAAACCGAACCAGTTCAGTTCGGTCCGCGGTTTGAGCCATTGAAAACCGGTTTAACCCGGTTAAAACCGAACCGGATATACCCAGTTCGGTTAAACCGGTCCGGATATACCCGGTTTGGTTAAACCGGTTTGAACCGGTTAAACTGGATTTTCTTTTTTTTTTTTTTTTTGCTTGAAAACGTTAGATCTGGACTCCAAAGCCCAAACCATTGCAAATTTGCAATCTTCAAAAATCGCACGGAAGCCACTTTTGAAATTGAAATCTTAAAAAATATTCAAAAATCTATAGACTATAATCTTCCTTACATATTTCACATTCATAATCTTGATTTGAAATTGAAACACACCATCAAAATACAAATTTTCAATTCAAAATCAAAATAATAAAATATCCATTTGTGATTTCCATCATTGACTGACCATCAAACAACCCTTGAAGAGTCTCTCTGTGCATGAATGTATAATGTATGTATATATTTATAGATCCTAATTTTTGGCTGCTTAATTCCCGTCCTTCGCCGCTACCTACGCTCCTCCACCGCTGCCGCTGCTACGCCGGACCACCCATGAGTCCGTGACGATGTCAAGAATCAAGAAAAAGAGAGAAGAGAGAGAGATAGTGAACCGAGAGAGAAAAACAGAGAGTTAGAGACGTTGGCTTAGCTGTTTCTTCCTCCGTGCTAGGTTTTTCTCTTGTCTTACTTCCTTTTGAGCTCCAAAATTGGCCATTAAGATTTAAACAAAAAAGAGGCCCAACATTTAAAAAAAAATTAAGGCCCAAAACGGAAATCCGACCCAACGCAACCAGACCCAGGTTGAGTCGGTTTGGATCGGGTTCACTGGTCCATCGGGCCAGTTTTGGTTTGTAAAAGAAGAACCCGATATATAGTCGGTTTTGGGTTCGGGCCTTACCCGGCCCGACCGACTCGAGGCCCAGCCTAGCCCTAATAATGGCGAAAAATGGAGGGGTCCACGGGTTCTTTTTGTTTTGCCTTTCGTGTTTGTTTCCATTACAATTGTATGCTAAGCATAAATTGGTGAGATTTTTGTTTCGAATTATTCTTAGTAACTGGCAACGAGCTATGTTCCGAGAGAGAGCTAGGCGGGTCTTAATGTCCTCGGCTAAGGACGTATGAGTCTAACTTGAATCTTCCGCTTTTTATAACCTTCTTTGTAATAATTTGTTACCATCATCTGGTTCTTAATTGGTCATTTTCTGTTGAATATTCCTGATCCAGTTTTCTTTTGCTTTTGGTGTTGAATCTGTTTGAAATGTGACATTGGATTCCCTTTTTTTTTTTTTTTTCGTTCTGGGATTTCTTGAACTTTCAATTGCAGACTACGGAAAAGATTAAGAAAGCCATAGATGAAGGCAATTACTATGGGGCTCAACAGATGTACAAGTCTTTTAGTGCAAGGTACCTACTCTCTATAAATGTGACTATTCCTTTGGTTGCCATTCTTCTAGATGGTTGGTTCTGCTATATATGATGTTTGGTCGTGTTACATTCATGAAATTCAGATATATTGCCGCCGAGAGGTATTTGGATGCCTTGAATATTCTGCAGTCCGGTGCTTGCCTACAACTAGAAAATGGACAGGTCAAACTCTTGCTGAACTGAGAATTTTTCGTCTCTGCATTTACCCCCATGATTATGCTGTCTGGTTTTCAATCTACAAACTGGTAAACAAATGACAATTTTACCAGAATTAACTAAAGATGGACTTTTTCTAGGATGCTTTATGATATATTTTTACTGTCCAGCAAATGCTTCGCAAAGATTTATTTTTAAATAATGGCACTTAATTTACTAAAAATATTTTTACTAAACTTTGCTTATAGATGCTACTAGCATTAACTATGACTGAAAAAATGTTTCAATTTATCTATCTTGGTGAACTTTGAAATGACGCCAATTTATTTTGTTGAGAAGAATGATTTTCAATTGTGTAGAGTATATGATTATCTTCGTTTCCTTGTTCATAGGTCTGGCTTACCATATTTGCACTCACTTTCAGGTTACATGTGGTGCTGAGCTTGCTGTCTTGTTTGTAGAAACCCTTGTTAAAGGAAAATTTCCTTGTGATGATGACACTCTCGGTAAGTTCTTTCATGTAATTCTTGTTCTTAATGTTTTACACTCTGGTTCCTTTTCTTTTATTAATTGCCTTTTCTATTTAAGATATGCAATACGTATATGCTCTAACATTATTCTAGTATGTATATTCATATACTACTGGAACCATCTTCTACTTTTAACTCTTTTCAACTCTTTTCAGAGGAATACTACATTGTGCATCATGGAAAATGATTATAGAATATGCCATTTATTTCACTTTAGGCATCAAATTGATACGTTGAGACTGCAAATGAAGGATTTTGTTTTCATTTTCTGTAAATGGAATTAGAATTCAGAATTAAGGAGCTTTGGGCACAGTGTCAAGTTGATTCAAGGTGTGTTTGATCGTCATTTTGATTTCTCCATTATTCATACCATTTGATTTGACAACCACTCAGTTGCAACTACAAAATTTATGGGACCAATTAGATCTAAATAATTCATCAAGTTTGAGATCACAACTTAAATTGCATAAATGTTCACATAATTGAAACCAAGTATAATGGCGTCTGTTATTGTGACCTGAAATTGCACGAATGAGTTGAGCCTAAAGACCTGTTTAAATTTGAGGTCCATCCGTCCCGCCCCAAGGTATTTATCTTTGAGGAATTTTTATTGGGCCATTGCCTAATTGAATGAGATATCCCCTTTTTCCCTTTTTCTTTGTGGAGATTTGAATATTCTCTTCAGTTTTTATAAGTCTAACATTCCATTTTAATCTAAGGATGTAAAAGACTTTTTGGTGGGCCCCACGTATTCGTTTTCTTGTTTGACTAAACAATTGGAAACATAAACAGTCCCTCTACAGCACCCCTCTCTCACGAGTCACCGCTTCCCTGGAACTTTGACAACTAAAAGAAGCTTCTACACAAGATTCAATAAACTCTTTTAACTGATAGTTTTGAAATATCTGATAGGTATTTGCTTTAAATTAGTTTAATTTTCTTTTATTTCTGCAATTCTTTCCTCTTCTCTATTACTTCCTTTGTTATTTCTTTTCGAATCATTTTGTTCCTCAAGTTCTTCCCTCCTCTTCTCATATTCTACTCTGATTTGTGTAAAGAGTTTGTTTGTAAATTTATTGTTATATCACTCATTTTTAACTTCACATTTCATGGACCCGCCACTCAAGCTCAAATACATATTGAATTCATAAATTCTTTAAGAAACAAACACCCACTTATGTTGGGCTCATCTGTTTTTCCTTTCATTTATATTTATATGTTTTTTGTTTATACCTTTGTGGCTTAATTTTTAAGTTTGTTTCCTTAATACCAGTTTTCCCCTTTTTGAGCAGTATTAAATTATCTTAATGGAGCTTAAAATATGCCATTCTTGTCATTTTTATTGAGATAAAACTAAGGAATATAACGGATTTAATAGTTAATAAATGATTATCCACCAAGTTAGACCCTGCTTGGTGCCCGGACCTTTCTTCCTAACTCATTCAATGCTTTTCTTTGGACTAAAATGATTAAAGGCTAACTTTTGAAATTGGAACTGTTTTGAAGCTTAATTTTCTGCAAGTTGATCAACCAAGTTCCATGAGGTACACTTGTATTTAGTTCTACCAAGTGCCAAAAATTGGTATATCAGAAATAGCCTTCTTAGGCAACGTACAATATACATTCATGAGAGACATCCTCCAAAGAATTTTACAGTTACTGTGTTACCTTACATGAAGACATTTGTGATCCTTGTGCCTATCATATATGTTTTTTAGCAGCATATATTTTTTTTTTCTCATGGAGACTGAACAGAACATAGAAGGCATACAAGCAGCGTACCACGTTGAATAGGTAGTGGTAATGCCATAGCAATCAACAATTATCTCTTCACCTTGACTTGATTTTAAATTGATATATATATATATATATATATATATAGTAGCATCTTGACTGGTACTCATAATTGATCTTTACCAGAAAGAAAGGAGAACCTTCTTATAGTTGAGCGTAACCCAAATTTCTATCTAGTGATTTAATAGCTTTCAGATTATTGCATTTAGCTCTATTGCATGAGATTAAGAATTTTTCTGAGCTTGCATATGAATGTATTGCTAAGGTTTTGTAGATGGTTTTGTTGAAGAGCTATTGCTATTTTTTCTTGGAATTAATGTATGTCTTACATGACTAGAGATATCTGGTACTTTTTTGTAATCACTGGCCCGAGTTCTTAACGGACATTTACAACTGTAGTTGTAGATTAAGCAACCCAGCCTATCCCTAATCTAGTTAGAGGCTAGCAGTTGGGATATTATTTGATGTAATTTGAATTTAAGATCTTTGCTAAATTTTATAATAATTGGAACCGGCATTTGACCCTAAAATAGTACTAGCTAGATAACTGCATATCCAAGTATTTGAGTTTTGCGGTTGGAATATTTATGAACATTGAGGCTTCAGTAGATATTTTGTTTTATTATGACTAAACTCATGGCTTGAATGCACCGTAACTGAAATGATGAGTCCATTCAGTGCCACGGTTGTCAATCAACTTATATCAGATTACATTTTCAGATGTGTGCATGTTTTTTTAGGACGTTCACTGTTCTCACTCAGGAAAATTTTTTGGGCTTAATCATGATAGAAATGAATACCAGTAATAGATGAATTAGCTAATGAATGAGTCTGACCCTAATACTAGCTCTTCCTTATTACTTCCATGATATGGGTTTCTGCGATGTAGCATGATCTTTGACACAATTGTCCATGGGGCAGCCGAGAGATTGCTTGATTCATTTCTGCCTATCTTTTATTGATAAGTAGTTATTTGTTGGATTGAATTCTCAATAAGTAACAACCAAAGTAATTTTAGTCTGAGTAGATGTTCAGAATTTGATTATTTGCATGCGCTGATATGTGCATAATGTTGCAGCCGTTCATTTGGTAGTTCATAATTTTAACTTGTAAGAAGTTCCGAAAGTGGAGATCGTCTCAAGAAAATCTACAAAAAATTTTAGTCTGAGTAGATATTCAGAATTTGATTATTTGCATACGCTTATATATGCATAATGTTGCAGCCATTCATTTGGTTGTTCATAATTTTAACTTCTTAGAAGTTCCAAAAGTGCAGATCGTGTCAAGAAAATCTACAAAAAGTTTCCTCGTATACCAGTTCCACAGCATTTAGACCTGGCCACTGATGATGATATGCAACGACTTCAAGAAGCTCTTGGAGCAGCCAAAACACGTGTAGAGGGTTGCTCTTCTTTTTTAAAGACTGCTATTAAGTAAGAAATTCTTCCACTCTCTCTCCCTCTTTCAGCCCACATTTTTCACTGGTATGTGTGAAAAATATTTTCGTGGAATTTACTGACATGCTTGATTGTCAACAACTATAACTGTGTAGTCAAGTAGGTTTAGTGCTTGTTTGATTCCCATTATCATTTCACATTATAATTTCACCTACCACTGATTCAACACCATTCAAATATCACCACACATTTTAAATTTCAATTAAATCTCCACCATTCATCTCAACTCATTATAATTTGATCCTCATTATGAGAATCAAACTAGCACTTAGTTTTGGCATGATGACTATTCTACAGATACTATGAAATAACTGTACAGTCTATTCTAATTAGCAACAAACATGAACTAGTTATCTAGATTGCCTTTTTCTTTAATTGAAAAGATAGCATTTTGAAGGTGAGACTACAAATTGTAAACTGTTTCTTTACAAGGATGTTAACTTGTTTAAGTGAAAACTATTTTAATTTTGTTTTCAACGGTATATGGGTTTTGTTTATCCGGATGATTTGTTATGTGATTTTATGAGATTACGTTTCATTTGTTTATTTATATGCGAAATCTTACATTACAAGTTCTGAATTTGGATAAAAGAACTCTTTGGTGCCTAAAATTTATACTCTTTGCCATGCCCAAGATTGAATAAAAATTATCAATTCAAGAGGGAGCAAATAACTGCTTATATCTATTATAGAGGGTTGAAACTTTTATTGAAGTTCCTTATCATGGATAACTTTGGTCTTAAGATAAGCTCACATGTATGAGAATTTGTTAATAATGTTACATGTTCTGTGATATAGATTACACTAATAAACCGACTTGCATATTTTCCTCAGGTGGTCAATTGAATTTGGATCACATAGGAATGGATCTCCTGAACTCCATGATATGCTTGCTGATTATATATATTCAGAGTCTCCTGAGGTGGTAAGTTCAGGAATAGTCTTCTTGCTATCTGGGGATGACTACACTAGTGCCATTGGAGGCCATCGTTCTCCTTGATCATTACTGTCCTTTCAGTATATAGTTTATGCTAATAATTTGAAAACCCCTTACGTTCTCTACCTACCAATTACCATGGTAAGAAAAAAGGCAAGAATATGTGCCCCCTCCCCCCAGGTTAGTCCTTTTTATGTTTGGCTTTCTTTTCCAGTTTTTTGTTTTTAGTTTAGCTTTATATGTGCTAGAATTATTAGATCCTTCCTGGCCTCCAAATGGCATCTGTTGTCAATCATAAGTTGATATAGATATCAGCATATTATTCTGAGAGCTTCCGGAAATGGCAAATTACAATAATGACTTGCTATCATCTTTTTCCCAATTTTGTAAGTTGTAACTTATGTTATGTTGCTTAGGTTCCTCGTTGATGTAGACAATACCATATTGACTACCTTTAGTATTTGTTAGTTACCTATTTATTAGTGTTCTAGTTCCATTGCTATGGGGTTCTATGAAATGCCTTAAGATGATCGTTTTCCTGTATAAAAAGTTATCTTGAATTCTGGAGTTGGTTCATGTATTAATCTCCTTCTGAAGCGATGTTGAACTATTTTCTACCTTTTCTGTGTCATGTCAGTTGAATCTCCCTCTCCCTTTAGTGGTTGTTTAAATTCATAAGATATTACCATTTGAAATATTATTGTACCCCGTAACTTGCTTGTGATGATTAAATGCTCTCATCATAGTGCAACAAACTGCAACTGACTTCCTGCATTGCAGTGTGAATTAGTTTAAAAATATTTGAAGTCAAGGATCCTTGTCGTTGAGTTTACTTTGACTGTTGAATTTTTAAACTATAGATTTTATGTATGGTTATAGGACATGACCAGGGTTTCATATCATTTTGTTCGAGGGAAGAATCCGAAGAAGTTTGCTTCAACTTTAGTGAATTTCATGGGCAAGGTTAGTCATACCACTCTCAATTTAAGACCTCTCTTTGGTTTGACACAATAATCATAAATCACTAGAAGTTTTACCAGCTCTCTCTCTTGTTTGTGTTGGAATGAAATAATAGATTTTCTAAATGAGGCTTGTTCTTAATGAAATGTTAACTTTGAATACAGTATTGGGGTCTGATAAATATGCAGTCATGCGCTGCTATGAGTTACACTTATGCATTGCACAAACACTTTGGAAAGTAGCATCCTCCCTTAGCTCTCTCTAATGTACTATTTGGACTTTCAGTGTTACCCGGGTGAAGATGATTTGGCCATCGCTCGGGCAGTTTTGATGTAAGTGCAAAAATTTGAACACGTGCAGCTACCTTCCTGTTGCAATTAGTATTGTGCTCTTTCTTATTGTTTCTTTTCACTCCTCATTCTAAATCATGCATATTTTGACCTGTAACCTAGATGCTCTTTGTCAGTATTTCTTTAACTGCTTCCTAATGTCAGTATTCACTGTTAAAAATGTGTAATATGGAAGTGAACTATGACCTTTTCTTTATGAAGAGAGGTGTGAGCTTCACCGTAAACCAGCAATCAAAAAAGGAAAAATAAAGAGTTATTAAAATGCAAATAAGAGCATAATTATTCATTTATTCTTAAAACAATGTTTATTCAGAATAAATCAAGTCAGAGTGTCTCAACAAAAACATACTACTGTTGGTGGTTGGTTGTCAGTGGACTACTTTTTCTGAAGTCTGTTTTTTAGAAGCATAAGTTTTCAACATTTTAGTAATTAGCTAGCGTGCTAATGGGCTATTTCCATATTGGGCTGATTAGAAAATATTAAAGGTTTTATGTGCACACACTTAACATGAAGAGAAGTAACTAGTGAGGAGTGCCAGCCTCAAAAACCCTTAAGGGGTGGGTGCATTTGCAAGGATTACCTCTAGTTAGCTCTTTGGGGGTTTACATTCACCTCTCTCTAAGATGGGCCTTAAGGCACGCCTCAAAATTTTGGATTTCTTAAACAATGTTAGTATTCATTCAGTATTCATTCATAAGGCAAGAAACGAGAAAATATGGAAAAGTATAGTGGCATTCTTAGAGAGGACAACTTAAAAGAATAACACATAAGGTAGTTGGGACAAGATATGTCAAGACAAAAAGACGCTCCCATTCATAAAAACAAATAATCTCAGGTTTTATAAGAGAATTCAGTGCTTAAAACTGACATTGTCCGTTTTGGTTGCGAAGATTTTATTCTATATTGGACCTTGAGGCACTCTTCTTACTTGTGCACTCTTCTTCTCCGTCTTTGTATATTTGTGCTCAAAGTGAGAAGAGTGCCTGAAGAAGGTCCAATGGAATAAAATCTTTTGCAACCAAAACTGGGCATGTCAGTTTTTGAGCACTGCATTCTCTTATAAAACCTGTTCGACTGACATTATGTGCTTTTATGAATAGGAGATTTTTTTGTCTTGACATATCTTGTCCCAACTGCCTGTTAAAGTTGTGTTAAAGTCGTCCTCTTTAACAATGCTACTAGTTTGTGTATATTCTCGTCTCTTGCCTTAACCTTTCTGTTATGTCCACATCCAAGCATCCCGCTTAAAGTAGTCATTTCTCTCACATTCATCTTATGAACCTTTGTCCTAGTGGTGTGTGTTGAAGCTTCTTTAATGTGTGGTTTTGGAGGGTGATGACGGTATTTGAACACAATTACTTAGGGTGTGTATAATTTTTATTTTTTGAGAATTGATTTTGTGAAAAGTGATTTTTTGGGAGAATATATGGTTGAAAAGTAAGGAAAAGTAACGAATTTACATGCAAATTATTTTGATGAATAAATGTGTGGATAGAAATGAGTCTTGATTTGGAGAAAATCAAAACTATACAGGCCCTTAGGAATTTTATTTTTATTTTCTTCGCTTATATTATAAAGTAGAGTGGATAGACAAAGTAGATAGAATTCAGAAAAGGATTCTAGTGGGGAACAAGGAAGACTTGAATCCCCTAAAATGGTTAAAAAGAATTGCTGCCATTGTTATGGAAGGTCAAAGTTGGATTCCTATTTTTTTTTTAACTTTAGTTGTTTTCTATTGAGAATTTTTCCAGGATTCCTTGGCAGAATTCAGTAGGTTATTATAAATGGAACTTGACAGTGTCGGTTTCAGTAGAAAAAATATTCCCTTTCTCTAACCCATTCATTATTTTTATTATTTTTCTAATACATGCACCTCAATTTTTGCAAATGCCGTAATCGTTGAATGGAGCCATCACTAAATCTTTGATTTATCCCCAAACTGATCCTGTCTGTTGCCACTTGCCCTTGGAGCTTTATTTTATGTCTGATAAGTTAACCTCACAACTTTGTATTATTCTCAGAAGTTGTGTTATACTGTCTGTAGTAATATGCAATTCTTGTTTAATTTTCACTGTGATTGCTTAGAATTCTTTCTTTCTTTTTTTTTTTTACCCTATGTTAGTAGAACTATTAGTTATGATTTTCAATTCGATTTGCACATGCGGCGTCTTTTCTATGTAGGTACTTATCTCTAGGCAATCTGAGAGATGCTAATGTCCTTATGGATGAAGTGAAGAAACAAGTTCAAACTAGTGAAGCTGATTTTCCGCACACAGAACTTATGCAGCTGATTAATTATTTGTTGCGGACGTAAGCTTCTTCTACATTTTTTGCTCAGATTTGTTTTTTCTTTTTTACTATTTGTTGCATAGGTAAGTATCCATTGACCTGCTGTTTCTTCTGGGTAAATTGCAAAATTCAGTGATTACTTGTTTCTTTGTAGGGAGTACTAACAATTGGAAATTAACAAACTACTAAGAGAAATGTTCATACTGTGCAATCTAGAATTTATAAGCTCCACTGATCATCAACAAATTGTAGAAATATACAAATAATAACACAATCCTATACTATAATCAACAAACTGGAGTGACATGGCAAGTTGGCAACTATTCTGCATATGAATCATACTAGCAGTGAAGCTTTTAAAATTACTATCAACTATTAAGGCATTGACATTCCTTACTCAGTACCATTTAGTTACAGCAGAATGTTTTGCTGATCTTGAATAATAGAAAGGTTCGGATATTGTGGGCCTACCAGTTATATTGTCAATAAACAAGGCATTCTCTTCTTTTCAAAATTGGATCAGGTCTTTCTTGAAGTATAGTCATTGAGAAGAAACAACTTAATCCCTTTAAAATTCTTCCTGTATTCTATACAGATTGGAGAGAGATGCTTTGCCGCTTTTTAACATGTTGAGACAGAGACACAAGTCCAGTATAGACAGGGAACCTGTATTTAATGAGGTATGCAATTTTATTCCCTTGTAGGATTTTCCAAATCGTTTGTTATCGTGCTTTGCAGTAGATCTCCTGTTTCTGTCCTTTTCTGTCGGGCTTGAGAATAAATCAATCTTTTGCTAACTAAATGTATCTGTTATTGCCTCCCATCATGTTTTAGTTTCTAGATGAAATTGCGGAGAAGTTTTATGGAGTACAACGTAGAAATCCCATGCAAGGAATGTTTGGTGACATTTTCAAGGTGATTTCTATTAAGATCCTAATGTAAGCGAATGTGGCTCCTCTATGATCTCGGTAGTGAAGACAGATACATCATAAATGAATAGCACAAAATTGTGTATGAACGTGGCTTGTTTGCCATTTGCAAAATATTTCTGTTTTTCCAGTCATTTCCATTTTCCGAAAGCGATCTATCTATTGACAGAAACTGTTTGCTATTTGTAGATGATGGCCGGATAAGTGTTTTACCATCTACCAGATAGTTGCTGGACTTCCCGCATCCGTCAAAGATCTCATATTTGTTGTTAAAATTTTCGGTGGTGCGTGGCTGTGTACCAAAACATTTTGTATCAATAGTTGATTCTTTTTCTTCCCTTTTTTCCCCCAAATATTTGCTCCATAAATTGGTATGTGCTTACTGTGTTTTGAAGGGCATTTCAATTGTTTACCCCTAGAGTAGAAACTATTGGGAAATAATCGTTTTCAAGCTCTGTAATCAAAACTTTGGTATATTTTTCACATCTACTCTATATACTAAAGCAGATGAGCAACGGGTCCCACCACTGTTTCCTGCCTAAACACATGCAGTTTACTTTTTATTCCCCTTGGTTTTATCTTAAATACTTATTTCTTACTTAATGTTACCATTGGGTGTAACTAGTGCTGCCACTAGAAACTGCACCCAGAATTAGTTAGCCTACACGACACCCAAATAAAACATTACAAATTACTTTTAATGAGAGTTAGTTAAATAAATGATCACTAATCTTTACCTTTAATTACTATTTGCTCGCCAAACAAAAAAATATTATTCGCTGCTCACTCATTTACAGAAGAGGTTCTCCATCCATCACTCATTTACTCTATATACTAAAGCAGATGAGCAACGGGTCCCACCACTGTTTCCTGCCTAAACACATGCAGTTTACTTTTTATTCCCCTTGGTTTTATCTTAAATACTTATTTCTTACTTAATGCTACCATTGGGTGTAACTAGTGCTGCCACTAGAAACTGCACCCAGAATTAGTTAGCCTACACGACACCCAAATAAAACATTACAAATTACTTTTAATGAGAGTTAGTTAAATAAATGATCACTAATCTTTACCTTTAATTACTATTTGCTCGCCAAACAAAAAAATATTACTCGCTGCTCACTCATTTATAGAAGAGGTTCTCCATCCATCACTCATTTCAAATCCGTTAACAAAGTTGTATAGGTGGCTAACGGAAAATATATGTGGCATTAAATTCTGTTAGCTTATCCCACGTAAGATGAAATATTTGCCAAATACGCCTTTAATATAAGTTACCGCTAGGAATGTCTTCTTACTGCAAAATCCTTAAATTCAAATTCATTCTAATTGGAACCCATAAACTTTTGACCTTGCATCTTCACGTAAGTATCCGCAACAACTCCGTGAAAATTGACCAAACTAATTATTGGAACCGGATTCAAGGATGCACTATTAGATTCCACTAAGAATTAAGAAATATACCTCCGAATGGTTCCTTATCTTCCATCTTCAAATTTGGTTCTTCAACAATGATGAACTCTTGGATTTTTGGAGGTTTAGGTTATTCTTATCACCCAATCGTCGTTTTTTCTGAGATTCTTCACGTGAAGCAATTGGGATGAATTTGAATTTTATTTTACTCACAAAATAATGTTTTTAACTGTAAATTACGTTGTATGTGTGTTTGGCGAAATGTTTTTGACTTACGTGGCACAAACAAACGGAATGTTAATGCCACTTAGATTATCTGTTAGCCACTTATGCTACTTTGTTAATGGATTTGAAAGGAGTGATGGATGAAGAACATCTTCAATAAATGAGTGAGCAGTGAGTAATATTTTTTTATTTAGTGAGCAAGTAGTAATTAAGGGTAAATATTAGTGAGCGTTTATTTAATTAACTCCTTTTAATGATGGCTGGCGTGCAGAAAACAAAGGCCCAAAACATTGTTTGATTTATTTTCTATTTTTCGGTTGTCTCAAACGCAGCCGTTTTTCTGCTTGCAGCAAGTTAAAATTAAATATTTTTTAGAATTTAGATGAAGCAGTTTGGGAAGGGAAGGAGGGTGGAGTAGAAGGAGTTTTTACTGGCGCAAAGGGATTCCTTGAGGAGTTTCAACGTGTACATGGGAAAAAGAAAGTGGAGAGGAGGACGGATCGATGGAAACCGCGGAGAGAGAATTTGGTTAAAATCAATGTAGATGCGGCGGTGTCAGGAGGTGAGAGACGGATTGGGTTGGGTGTAGTTTGCCGATATCATAATGGGAAGTTGTTGGCGGTATGTTCAAACGTGGTGCTGGGGTCTTTTTCACCACATGTTGGAGAGTGTTGGGTACTTCTGAGAGAAGCTTAGTTGGCATGGGAGTGGGGTTTTCAGCAGGTGATCTTTGAATCTAATGTTTGTAATGTCATACGTCTTATTCATGAGCCACAAATCAGAGCCCTCGAAGGCCCTATGCTGGAACGGATCAAGATGATTACTCGAGACCTGGTGGATTGTCAGTTTGTGTCAACTGGGAGAAAGGCAAAGAGAGTGGCCCACTTATTGGCTAGGCGAGCTTTTGATTTTCATTTAAATATGTGTTGGGATTCTAATCCCCTTGCTTTTATTTTAAACAATCTAGCTTGTAATGCCTCGTTTGACTCATAATGAAAATCTTTATTTGGTTTGCCAAAAAAAAAAAAAAGAATTTATATGTGCTTTATTGAGATACGGACACTGCTGTACATGGCAACTGCTCACTCTATTTAGAACATCCACATTGGTGTTGTTAAATTTAGTTATCCACATAAGTAAAAAGTGTATTTTAAATTATTGTTAAATGCTACATACACAAGTTAAATTTAACAACTGTTAAAATATCACATTAGATGTATTAATCAAAATCACTAAAATCTACTCAAACTTAAATGAGCCCCATTATTTTCAAAAGTTATTGGCCAAACTTTATTAAATAAATAAAAAAGAATTTTTCAAAGCTATTAAATTCTAGCAAAGTTGTTAAAGTTAACAACAAATTTAGCAACCAACTAAGAATGATTCTTTTAACAAATTTCTTAACACCACCAATGTATGTAACTTTCTGAGTTGTTAATTAACTGTTTACTAACAACTTAATTTAACACTACCAATGTGAATGTTCTTATACCCACCAGAGTTCTCAGATTCTGGCACAAAGTGCGAAAATTGTGGTCCGGTTGACAGAGAGATACGTTTCAGATTGATGGTTGAGGTGTGTGATGGGACAAACTCTCTACAACTGCTATTATGGGATAGCTACTCTAAGGATGACGTCTTTTTTTCTATAACTCAAATCCTCCTTGCGTCGTTTATTTTATTTTTAACTGTCAATTTTTTTTCCATGGGCTATAAGTTTTATATTTTCCTTTCCGTGCATCGCACGAGTAGTAAAACTAGTTTTTTCTTAAAGAAAGCACTGTATTGTGCCTTGTGTTTTTGCTTCCATTAACAGCAGTACAACCATTTAGAGTGGTTTTAAAATGCGACCAAAATTATCCGCATAGATTTGTGCCCCGATTAGCAGAAACATGTTGAATTTGATTGTTGTTATATATGTCATATCTTGTTTGCCTCTAGTATATTTCTTCAACGGATGATCAGGAGTATCAGAATTAAGGTTTGGAACGCGGAAAATTGAAAATGACTAGAACCGGCTCCAAGAAACATTACAATGGGTTGGCCAAGGCAAGGGCTGGCTTGATGCGTTAAGTTGGGAAGGCTTTGGCCTTGGCCAGTTTTCCGTTAATGTTCGACCAAGGAATTTTTTTTTCTTTTTTTCTTTTTTTTTTTTTTTTCAAATGCAACTTGGCTTTTTGATGTGGGATGTCTTACTCGATTCCAATGTGTAAACAGCATTCTTTTGAAAAATCTCAACATGACTCTTGACTAAGAACAATCAACTGTAATTTTGTAAAGGTTCTTTGAACATTATATAGGGATCGTAAGGGGGAGATTACACCCTTGACCAAGGATATAGGAAATACACTTCACACCCCAAAATAAAAAAAGGAAAAAGAACATTATATGGGGATTGTAAGGAGGAGAATTACACCCTTGACCAAGGATGTAGGAAATTCACTAGACAACCCCCCTCCCCCAAAAAATAAAAGAACATAATATGGGGATCGTAAGGAGGAGAATTACACCCTTGACCAAAGATGTAGGAAATCCACTTGACACCCAAAAGAAAAATTATAATAATAATAAAATAAATAAATAAAAAATAAAAATCGCACCTTCGATCTGTTCAGAAGTTTCCAATGTCATGCTTTCATCTCAAACAACCCATGTCATGCTTTCATCTCAAACAACAGCCCACGACCTATGGAAAAACGAATTAAGAGGGGTTGACTTGAAAAATACAAATGTTTTTTACAAAATTTTTTAAATTAAGGTACATTAAGTTTTTGTGGAAAAATCAGATGTGTTACATTGTAATATTATAATATTATAACAAACAACCACAATTCACTAAAACACCAAGTCACATTAAAACAATTGGCCAAAATACATTAAAATAACTCGCAAAAATACCGAGTCATAACAAAATAACTCGTCAAAACACCGAGTCACAACAAAAACAACTACTCAAAACACCAAGTCCCAACAACTCACTCGCCGGAATATCGAGTCACAACAACACAGCAACTCGGCTAAACAACTGAATCACAACAACACAACAACTCGGCGAAACACCAAGTCACAACCACAATTCACTGGAACAATCGAGTCACAATAATACAACAACCAACGAAAAATTCAACACAAAAACTGAAATTAACACCAAAAAAAAATTGAAACTGAAATCAACACAAAAACACATTCCCAAACTAAGATCAGATTGATGAATGCAAAATTCAAAAACCAAATCTGATTTAAACACCATAAATTCAACATAAAAACTAAAAATCAACACTAGAAAACAAATCAAAACTGAAATCAACATCGGAAGAGCGCGTGTAGGGAAAGAGTGTAGGCAATGGTGGATAAATGCAAAAAATCGATGAATCCGTGGCGGAGATTGCGCTGTTACTCGCGGCGGTGACGGTGGTGGGAGTGGAGGCGTGTGATGGTGGTTGTGGCGGCGGCGGCGACGATGTTGGCATTTGAGAGAGAGAGAGAGAGAGAGATCGAAGAGCAGACATGCGAACACAGAGGGTTGTAAGGGTGGGAAGGTTGGGCACTTGAAATTTCCGAAAGGTGTATTTCATTCACGATTTTTACAATCAGGTTTGAAGACTACAGGATTTTCCTAATTAATGCAATTAAGGGATAACTTGACAAATACCCATATTTTTTACACCATTTTTAATATTATGGCATATGAAAATTTTTTCATAGAAGTCAGGTATGAAATTGTGACTCTATTGTGACCTTATTGTGACCAATTATTGTGACTATGACAAATTATTGTGACCTTATTATGATCTTCTGCTAGTCACAAATTGTTACGAGACCACCAGTCACACCACCACCACCACCACCACAACAACAACTAACCGGAACATTGAGTCACAACACACCACCACCACCACAACCACCGGCCACACAAAACAACCATCAAAATCAACCTCTAATTCACAGTGTAACTGTAGTGTGACCGTTACAGACGGGTTATAATGTGACCCCTTACCGGCGAGTCATAGTGTGACCCTCACAAGAGTCACACCAACTGCCGGCCAGTCGCAAAACCATCACACCACCACCAAATCACCGTCAACCACAATCTCCCCAACGTACAGTCTAGATCTCCGGTGCCACCTCATCGACAAAACTCTAATAGCCTCACTGTTGCGCGAATCATAGAGGTAGCGGCGGAATTTTGGAAGCCCAATCGATCTGATTTCGAAAGCTCTTTGTTGAAATTAGATCGCGACTGTGATATGATGCAACGGCAAAGGTGTTTAGATTGCAACGCGAAATTTCAGATGCACCAGCAGAGGAGGCGTTCCAAATATAGTGGCAAAGTGAGTGCATGCAGTGGTGGTGGCAGTGGTAAAGGTGATGGGTGAGCACGACGTAAGAGAGTGGGGGGGGGGAGTTTTTCCAATTTGCAGCTCTTAAAGACAGTACCAATTTGCAAAACATAAATTTTCGTTTTGAAGAGCCCAGTCAATAAAACTTTGTTCACATATGATATGATACTCATTATACAAAATTAGTTACCCATCAAGGGGATTTTTTCCTTTATATTAGCCTATACACAGTACAAATATTTAATGACTCGTATCTGTAATCTGTGGAAATGCAGAGTTCAATGCTGAGGTCAGTGAAAATTTTCTTCTGCCATTGCTAAGTCTACAGTGAAAGTATTCAATTTCCACAACACAGCATTATCAGCCTTGTGATTTGACTTAAGTACTGGAATTTCTCAGGCATTCGAGATGTAGATACAACAATCAGATGGCTGTTGAATGACCAATGCAGTTATAAATGATGCAATGTAAGAATGATGAATATTTCTGCTTTTCTTATTTCTTGAGCTTTTCCAGCTCAAAAGACCAGCTGAGGCCTTCCTTGATTGCGAAAGCCCTGTATCCAGAAAGTAAAGGAAATTTCAAGCGGTCTTGTATTTGATATATATTAGAAGATGTAAAATGCCAGTGTTTATTTGAAGTAAGAACAAACAGCACACACAATAACAGAAGGATTCAGTTAACTCGGGTCAAATTTCATTATATATTCAATTTGAAGATCAACCTTTTAGCACTAAGCCACTAACTAAGAGCTTGTTTGGGAGAGTTTTGGAAAATCATTTTTCTCCTGAAATCATTTTCAGAAACAGATTACTACCTTTGTCTCAAAAAGATGGTCTAGTTTTCCTTTTTCAGAAAGTAGTTGAAATATTAGTTCTCTTATATATTAATATTTAATGTGCATAGTTATCAAAAAAATAGAATTATTTAATTGGAATAATGAATAAATAAAAGTTCATAATAGGGAAATGATATTAAAATTTACTTTTCCAATACTATTAAATGAACTTTTCTTAATCTATGTGAAAAAGGGATTATGACTATTTTTTTTGGGATAGAAGTTGTATTTATTAAAAAGAATCACGTAGTCTGATAACTTTTCTTCCATTTCCACCCTGCATTCTTCAGAAAAATTGAATTTCCCCAGAACTTTAACTTTTCTAGTCTAAATTGAGTCATAATTCTAGCAATTGAATTGTCAAAATTATCCTAACAGAGAGAGAAAATGATAATACCTGCAAGCAAGATTGATGGATTCTCTGTCTAAAATGCCAATTGGATGGCCTCCATGATCCTCTTGCTCCAACATAACAGGTAGCTGATTAATGCCATGTCTACTCATCAAAGCTTGAGCAGTTCGAAGGCTCATGTTTGGGGTTACCGTCCAAGGCATACGACAACTCTCGCTATCGAAGGAACATAGTTCAGATACTCTAAGCTCCTGGAATCCAAAATTCTAAACAGCTAACTATCTTTTAAATATCCAAACAGGGTAATAGATATTCAAATATGGCTTCTAAGAATATAAAATTGTGTTATCTAACAGTCTAATGCCTTGGGGGAAAAAAAGAAATCAAACTCTTCCCCATTCTCCCAGGTATTTATTCTTGTTCTCCTTGCTAGAACGTCTTCTTAAACTGCAGCCAAATCCATATAGCTAAAATATTTTGGAATATATCATGAGAATGACAATGTATGACAAGGTCTAGTTATTTATCTCCATATGGTAAGCATCAGCAGCTTAATGCAATATAGGATGATTCATTATGCATAGTCTGGAAAAGGTGAAAATAGGTACTGCGTTTCTTGTTTCCCAAGGCAAGGCGTGAGCCTCACAACAGACGAGCACAAGTCAACCAATAAGGCTAAAATAATAATAATAATAATAAAGTAGCAATAAGCTATGCATAACTAAAATTTGTCATTATAAGCAATAAAAAGGTCTATAAAGTAATTGTGAAATCTAAAAAGATAGAAAGAACACAATGCAGATGCAGCAACAAGCCTTTATATCAAAAGAAGATGAAATTTGAGATTTGAGAAGGGAGACAACCGGGGGAACTTCCAAGGAGACGTGGGGTATTCTGAGCTAAGGCATTAGGTTTTTAATGTTTTATTTAAATTATTTAATAATGGGCTCTTTTCCGAAGTCTAATCTTAGTGAAACAAAGAGAATAGAAGATGCCCTTGCCCTATTTTGAGAAAAGAAATCTCAAACCTCAACGCAATCAAATCAAATTGAATTTCCTATCCAAATATATACGAGGCATGCACCTCCTATGCCTTAAGGCGTAAGGCAGGCGCATGCCTCACTGAAAGAGGCGCTAGCCTCAAACAAATGCGCCTCAACTAGAGGCGCCTCTCTGCTTTGCCTTCCCAGACAATATCAATATTATAACACTAACCAAGAAACTTCTGGTAACTGGTAGTTTAGACTGGAAA